>LBNU01035606.1:171625-189717 GCA_014162995.1 Artemisia annua
ACTTGCTTAATGTAACGAGTCATATTCAAGTAACTTTGTCTTATTCTGATATGTGCCCTCCAATTATATATTGAAGTTTTATTTATACTGTCTATCACCATTTGATCACACCCTAACATCGTTGAAAACCGCCTTTAATCACATGAAAATTACATTATGGTAACTTAAACACAAAATTGTAACTAAACACATACTCATAATAAGAGCAGATTCAAAAATCATAACCCAAACAAAAACAGTAACAAATGCATGAACCAAAACCCATATCAAGATTCAAAGATTGGAGATGAGGATAGAGGACTGCTTGCGGATGTTTTGACCGGTAGAGTTGGCTGATGGCCAAACGATATCATCACTAGATGCACACTGTAATATAAAGTGTTTTGAGAACTATGTTGCAAGAGTTATCTTTTGGAGCCACGCTCGTTACTATTTGATGCAGTTAACCTATTTATACCGCTTTTTGATGATTGTGCTCCGCAATATAATGTGTTTCTGCTTTATATAACTTCAGCCTCGAAAAAGAACTGCAGCTTATGTTATAAGTATTCTACAGCTTATTAAACTATATTTTGAGTTTTCTGCATATTTTCCATTTTTTTGAAAAAAAAAAAAGAGAACTGCAGTTGATGATATGAATCATATGATATTGCAGACTGATATTCTGTGGAAAACTGCAAATAAAACCCGAAGCTTATTCTAAAATCAAAAATTCTAAATAACTGCAAGCATAACTCGCATCTTTCTTTCTTTTTTTTTTTTGATAACCATGATTTCCGACTTTTTTTTGGTTGACTAATCCACGGGGTTTGAACCCACCGCCACACAGACTCAAATCAGGTGAAGCCCTCCCTTTTCAGGAGTTTGGCGTGGCCACTTAAGGTTGTTTGCACCTAGTAGGAATTGAACTTGAGACCTCACACACTTTAGAGTGATAGTCACAAGCCCTTTTACCACTAGACCACCCTTAAGTGGTTATATAACTTGCATCTTAATATTCTGTTGTGGTGGCTTATGCAGGTGTAAAAACAAAATTATACCTTATTTCGTCATGAGATTGTTGCTTAAGTATCATAAAGAGCAACTCAAATTTATTCAGTTCCAAAAATATGCAAAAGTACTTAGTTGTGGTGGCCTACCCAAACCTCACATTGGTTCAGCTATTGGATTACTTGGGAATCGACTGCCGAAAACGACAGTCCAAATAACAACCCTAACATCATACAGTTGCTAAAAAAAACTGAAATTCAAACTAAACACCGCCGATTAAGTACTATTGCATAGATGCCCTTCATGACAAATCCCATAAAAATATTAAAATAAAACATTGTTTTCCCTCCAATATATTTAGCATTAAAGCACACTCACCAATTCAGTTATTCATCTATCGTTGTTTAGCCTATGTAATCAAACTAAAGCTCAAAACCAGATTGCAAATTCACTTCAGTCGCACATATAATACATTAAGGTGGTGTTTGGGATTACTTGTTCTTCTTCTCTTATAAGATGATCCAAATAAGCATCCCAAGAGATAGTGTATGGATTTGCTTATTTTGTAAAACCACAATTACACGCTGTAATCCATTTACAAAAGGCTTTAGGTTAAATACAGATTTATAAAAACAATTCTATTTCATATCAAACTAGCAGCTCCCTGCTTATCAGTTACCATCTATTTTACCCCTAAATGCTAAATAAGCCAAGACGATTTGAATAACACAAACACTTGGTGTTTGTTTAAGCTTATATATATATATAGGCTGGTGAGCTTATTTGACTTGGGTTATGTATCATAAGCCCATTTTGCTGACTTATTTTCCAGTTTATGAGCTTATTTTCATGTTTAATGGGGTGTTTGTCTAAGCTAATTTGTTGGCCATATAAGCTTATTGAGAGTTTGATATATAAGCTAATTTTTATAAGGAGGGTGATCTTATTTCACTTAAGCTTATGATCTTAAAAAGTTCATAAGCTCCAGTGAATAAGATCATACGCCGTATATTAATTAGCTCATAAGCTTATCAAACTCTCAATAAAATTAGCTTATTAGATTTCAATAAACTTATAACCCATCAAATAAGCTTAGACAAACACCCCCTTAGTCATAATAAGCTCATAAGCCAGACTATATGAGCTTACGACATATAAACCAAACCAAATAACCTCATAAGCCCAAAAATAAGCTAAAACGAGTAGCATGCAATCCCAAACACCCTCTTAACTCTTAAGCTTGGCTCATTTCATTCTCAAAACACAATAAACTGAGTAACCAAACACCCCCCTTTCAAAACCTAAATAAACATTTTTAAGTAAATGAAACTTACACCCTAAAAAATCAACATCTAGAGTAATAAAAAAAAGAGAAATTATTAATAGACCTAATATATGGACCTAATGAGAGACCTAATGCTTAAATAACTTGTACAGTGCATGACTGTACAACTGTACAAGTTATTTAAGCATTAGGTCTCTTATTAGGTCCATATATTAGGTCCATCTATCAAGGTTCTAAAAAAAATGATATAAACAATGAAACAGTAAAAAAAGAAAAAAGAGGATGAGAACCTGTTTACGAAGTAATGCCATAGTTTTAAGAAGCTTGTAAAGAATCCTTTTTTTTCGAGCAATTATAGCTTCCAGTTCTTCAATCATTCTCATTCTTTCAGCTTCATATGACCCAACCGCCATTGCTTCTGTTTCATAACCCAACCGCCTTCTAAACAAATGCTTCTTTGTTTTTAATTTATACCTGGAATGGATGCCCTACTTTTGTGTTTTTACTTGTCGGACAACAAGGTTTTGTCTTTTCGAATATTTGACCTTTACTTTTTACATTGTTTTTTGTTAGAGGAAATTCTTTAAATCCCCAAAACTACATAGGTAGTCACCCCATGTACCTCAAAAAAATCACTTTTCTTCAAATACCCTATCTCCCAAGAATTCTTGGGCTACTCTTTCAGAATTGTGACACGTGTCACTTTTGATGTCTCCATTATGTACTTGCATAGTACAACTTACCCCACTAATTTATTTATAGTAAATTACTACTATACCCTCACTCACTTTCACTCTCTCTTTTATCCACTTCCCCCTTTCTCTCTCTTTTACCACACACACCAGAACACACACTCCATTCCTCTCTAATAAAAATATTTTCTTCAGCAGCATCAGATCTGAACAAAAAAAAAGGCAACAAAAATTTTCCCTACCAAGTACACGTATGGCAGCAGATCTACTTTTTATTTGTTGATGATCCGATCGAATACTATAAAGTTGTATTTTTGTTTGATTAAAGAACCCATTTCAAATATATGGGAATGATGTATCTGTTTGAGGCATTTATGTTTGTTATATCACTTGGATTGGTGGAGGCTATGGTAGGTGGATGTGGAGGCGATGTAGGCCCCATCACAGATCCAAACACACGATGAAGAAATATGAAGTATGAGGATTGTGTTGGTGTTGATCTTTGTTGAGATGTAATAAATATGAAATATGAGGATTAAATTTTTGATTTCTGATGTTAATTAATATTAAAAATGTTTGATTTATATAGCCCAAATGTATCAATTTAGTATTTATTTTACTTTTGTTGTTGTATAGCGTTTGATATATGCTGTTATGTATTGAATAGTGTTAGAACTTTGGTTATAATCGAAGATTAGGTGTTGATCTGTATTGGATTTTATACTTTTATGTATTTGATGAATTGCTTATGAGGAAATGAATGAATGCCATAAAGGTATACTAATTCTTTCGTGATCTACTTGCTTCAAATTTTAAGTATTACTTTGTGACTCGTTAACTATTTTTTTTTAAGTAAAAAGAAAAAAGTTGGCCGGAATAATGGGTATCGCCGGAATATATGGGTGGTGGTGGTGGTCGGAGTTGTTGGTGGTGGCCGGAGTAAGTAGTGGTGGTTGGAGTAGGTACAATAATTAAAATGTACAAGTTTTAAAGCTATAAGTACAAAAGAAAGTGTGAGGCTATATATGTAATTTACACTAATATAAATAATGTAGGACCTAATTGCTCAAGAATATGCAAGAGTGGGACCCAGTCGCCCAAGAAATGTGTACTATTAAATAATATAAAAATACCACTTTTTAGCTAAAAGACAAATTAGCAAAGTCGCTCAAGAAAGTAGGTCCCAGTTGCCCAAGAAATTAGTGGGGTTAGTTGTACTATGCAAGTACAAAGTGGGGACAACCAAATGGACATGTGTCATAAATCTGGGAGAGTTGCCCAATAATTNTTTTTTGTGTGCATTGGGTGAGTACCTATGTACTTTTGGGGGATTTAAAGAATTTCCTCCAAATTTATTGTCTCAAATTAGTTATGCACTAGAAAAACTACCCTCAAGTTATTATTATAAATTTTAAAAAATTCTAAATCAATTATCTGAATATCATTATGCAAAATGTAATAAATAAAAAGATGTCATAATAATTTTTATTTTATTTTATTATTTTTTAAATTATGTATTTTTTATTAGCGAATAATTATTTTAAGACACAGAAAGTAAGTTATAAGATCTAGTCATGTGATTACTTACATCACATCATATTAATATAGTAAACTATAAATTTTTGTTAATCACTTTTTCCATTTCATATTTATTGTTTACATTTTCTTTTTGGTTTATCTCACATTAATTGTCGACTTTCAAAAATAGATAAAAGAATATAGATTAAGTTAACATATTAACCTCACTTGAAGTTATAATTACAAACTTTAATAAACTTACTGTATGAATTAATTAGGTAAGGATAAAACTGTTATTCTACAAAAAGGTATATATATATGGGGAAATCTTACCTACATCCATGTGTAGGCAATTAGCTACACATCTCTTTGTAAAATCTTTTAAAAATGTATTGTTCAGCCCCTGCGACTTAAGGTATATATATATGGGGAAATCTTACCTACATCCATGTGTAGGCAATTAGCTACACATCTCTTTGTAAAATCTTTTAAAAATGTACAGTTCAGCCCCTGCGACTTACTGCAGGGGCTGAACAGTATATTTTTAAATTTTTTTACAAAGAGGATGTGTAGCTAATTGCCTACATCAAGGTGTAGCTAACATATCCCATATATATATATATATATATATATATATATATATATATATATATATATATATATATATATATATATATATATATATATATATATATATATATATATATATGTATATATATAACTGTAATTATGTTTTTTTTTAATAAATAGTGTGCTTTTTTGTTTGTGGACAATTATTTTGGAACGGAAGGAGTAAAAGATAGCCTAAACTCTACTGTAATGATGTTTTTTTTTAATTGATGAACGATTATTTTAGGATGGAGAGAGTTAAACGATAGCCTAAACTCCATTAGTTAACTATGTTGAGATCACATGAAATACACAAGGAATATTATGACTAACGGACATGAAGCTTGATAGTTTTATGCGGAAAGAAAAGTCTATGTAAGTATGTAACAAGACTCGATTAGACTCTTCACATCTTAGCCAAAAATTTACTTTTTAAGTAACTTTAACTAGATAACCCTTATTTTAGTCAAAAGTTTATTTATTTTTTTCTTGTTAATTTCAACCGAAAAAGCTTTATGTGTTTTACATGTTTGTATAAAATAATCGGGCACTCGCGAATTGCGTCGGTGAATACTCGTGTAATTGAATATTCCGAGATCAAATGCATTTAAGTAATATGTTTTTCGTGGAAATAAATTTATTGATGACGTTGCTAAAATATTTCTTGATGATTAATAAATGAAAGAACCTTGTTTTTGAAATTGGTAATTATATTATGTCTGTTATGACTTTTATAACATTGGTCTCAAATAAATCTATGTGTAGCATGTTAGCTGGAAAAATATTACTACTTTCGTCCCAAATTAAGTGTCCAGTTTGACTTTTCAGAGTCAAACTGGTTCAACTTTGACTTTGTCTATTTTTGCGGGTGTTATATAATACTTGATGCAAAATACACGAATAATTCGGTTTTAAGTGTATTTTTCGTTGGTATAATTTTACACCAAATACTATATAACACAACAAAAATATTCAAGGTCAAAGTTGAACCAATTTGACTCTGAAAAGTTAAACTGGACACTTATTTTGAGACGGAGAGAGTAATGAATATCAGAGTTTGTTTTGATTAAAGGAAAAAGATTGAATGATAATCAAAGGTAATATAATCATTTTGCTGTGTCGAATTTTCAACCTTCAACAATTAAGTTCTCTTTTTATATGTAGTATGGACTATGGATATAGACACAACAAAAAATATTATACTAAGAAATTTTGTATTATACTTTTTATTTCCCCGTTGTTTATTTTGTTACCTCTTATAAGTCTCATTCAAGATCATTGTTATTTTGACACTTGGGAAGTTGATTACAGCTTAATTGCCTCTCTAAATTGTTAGCTGCCTCCAAGGATCAAGTTTTCACCTTCGTTATAAATAATAATGCAATATCAACACATCTTATTCTTTATACCTAAAAAAAAAAAAGGGAGACAAAACTAATGATGCCTCTTTTCTTTTTTGGATGTGTCTATGATCCAGAAAGATCCGGTATTCCTACTTTTCTCCTTTTTGGTCGATGCATAAAAGTTTGGAGCAACCAATAATAGATTTTTGGAAGATATTGGGAATTTATTTAGAGTTTTAGATTGATATCATTCGAACATTTTGGAGTAAAAGTCATTTTGCTAACAAAGTGACTTAACATATATATCATCAAGGTGTTGTTTCATTTCAAATTAATTAGGAAATTACTTAATCCAATAAATACTTATTTGTTGATAGTGTAATTCGTTTCTAGAGAAGTAACTCATACTTTTTTATAACTAACAAACATTGCATATATCTACACAGACACCATAACTAAAACAGAACTTTTTAAAAGATTTAAACAAACAGACAAGATGATGCAAAATTGGATGAGTTTTTCGAGAACGATGAGTAATCAAGTCTGAAACATCGCAAAAAAAGTGTTGAAGACTTACGCAAAATAGAAAGATCAAAAGAGTGGGAGATTTTTGTCCAAGGTTTTCACAATTAAAGATATGGTTTTCTTTGAGTGGGAGGTATTTGTCCAAGGTTTGAAAGATTCAGAGATAGCTAGGTTTTCTTGGGTGGTTCAATCATCTATTCTCATGTTCCAAAATCTACAAGTTTCTGTTTGGTCGCCAAAAGATGTATGCAATCGTATGTTGCCTAAAAAGTTTGGCAATTTTTGCATAGGTTTTCTTATGGGTGGCAATTCGGGTCGGGGTCGGGTTAGCGGGTTCGGGTTGACAGGTTGGCGGGTCGACCTGTTTAACTTATTAACAACCCGAACCTATCCTGTTTAATAAACGAGTTAGATAAGTTAACCCGAACCCGACCCAAAATCTATTTAGACTCAACTCGAACATGTTAATTTTCGTATCGGTCTCAGGTCGGATTTTGTGTCGTGTCAGAAATCGCCGCCCCTAGGTTTCCGTTTTCTCATAGCAAATTGCACTTTGCATGTGTGCACCCATACAAATTTAACATTTGTATGTTATCATTCATGTTTTCTAGTATACTTCTATACTTTTCAATCAATATACTTTACCGTTTCAAAAAAACATGCCCAAAGACCAATACATAAAACATAAGTAAAATGATAATGCATGTGAAACCTTTAGAACATGTACAATCTACAAATTGGCCGGGTTGAAGGCAAGCAAAACTTGTTTTGATAACAAAATCGTAGGTTTTTCTTAGAGTATATATCCTTTGGAGAAAAGTATTTTTCTACCTTGTTCAAAATTTTGTTTATACAGCTGAATGAACATGTTGCAAAAGTATATAGATGGTGGATAACTGGATATATTGGTGGACAATAGTTGAGACTTGGCGCTCAGAAGTGGTGAAGCACTAATAAATCACATCAACAAAAATAAAAAGTGGGCAACACTTGTCCACTCCAAAAATAGTTGATCGATTAACCAAATCAGTTTTGTGAACCATGCAAATTGGACCAAATATTATCTAAATCAAAAATATAAGATTCATGGCCTAAAGTTTGTTTAACGTTGTTGTCACTACTCACTAGTGGATATATAATGTTAATTAAAGAAACCAAAAAAACACACATAAACAAGAGAGCAAAACATTAAAACCAGTACTTAGAGGTTACAATCCAATGTTATCATGAAAGAATCAGAGATAATAATATTTCATTTAACAATGACTTCTCTCGAACTATAGCATAATTTTCATGAGTTATCGTGAAAATATATTGTTTATAATCTTAAGTAAGAAATAATTACACCAATATGACTTGATAACCCAATATTTTTTCTAATGTCTTGAAGAGTAAAAATTGGAGATCATGTAACCTATAACTGAAAAGCTAACTATACGGGCAAGTACAATGAGCATCTTTAGGAAGAAGAAAACGAACTACTATCATATATATATCAAAAGCAAAATGATATATTCATAACGAGTTATTTTGTGTAGCACCACAATTAAAAAATGTACAAAAAACTTCTTTATGGCACCATTTCTTCAAGGGGCAAGGAGGCTGTCCGAAGACTATCCGATCGCCTCTCGTCAAAACCACTAGCCACACCATTTCATCAAACTAGAAATGTCATTATTCGACCCCAACACGAACCTATTTTAAGTAAAGAATTTCCTTTGACAAAATCCGTCTTTGACGCGGACTTTATCAGAAATACTAGAGGTTTTAGGACTCATTCAAGTGCTCGGACTAGGGAAGGTTGGTTAGCATGGTTGGGAAAGAAGAAAAAAACTATAGCACTTGTTATTATATGTTTGCTGGCTTTACGTTATTTTACAAGTGAGATATCGGATTTGCCAGTTGTTGTGAAAGCGGGTGACCCAGTGCTTCATCAACCCACTCGTGAAGTGTATCCTGGAGACATTGGGTCGGAGCATATTCAGAAGGTTATTGATGATATGGTTAAGGTCATGAGGAGAGAAAATCTCCTTAGCCTTGCTGCTCCCCAAATTGGTATTCCTTTACAAGTTAGTTTTCATTTCTTGTTTAACTTGCACGCAAAATTCCTACTATTTGACATTCACCATTTGATTTTATTTCGTTATTCGTTTAGAGATTGTAATTTGATTATTGATTCAAGAGCAGATTATTGTGTTGGATGAATTTCACATAGCTCATCCACCAAAGGAAGATTACGTGGCAGATGACAAACGTCCTTTTGATCTTCGGGTACGGTTTTAATTTCACTATATGCCATTAAAGTGACCCAACAGCCAAAAGATCGTTGTTAATTCCTAACAATGAAAACATGTCTTGTTGTCTAGTGATTTTCAAAAATTGTTTTATAATATTGTAGACTTTTCTAAGTTTTTATTTTATTTTTCTAAGCTTTATTTTAATTTCCTTATTATTTAGGTAATTAATAAATAGTTTAAAATAGTTTTTAATTCATATTAATTAAATAAGTAGTTGTAAAAATCATTTTAATTTACCAATAATTTTATTTTATTATTAGGATTCCAAAAATATAATTTTCACATCCGTGGGATTTATATTGGATAGAATTCACGTTTTATTTCGTACGTTTACGTAAATTTAAATTAAACGTACGCGTTTTTAGGTTTTAAACGTTTTTAAGTAATTTGCTTTTACGTACTTATTCTTATAGCTTGTTTAAGCTATTTTCTTTTATAATTCATTAGTTTAATCACTCATACCCTTTTCTTGTTCAATATTCACCCGATCACAAATTCGTCGTTTTACAGTTTTCACACCTCGTTGGGACTTAACGACCCAGGAATAACTATACTCCTTGGTTAGCATTGTGTCCTTGACTGTTTGACTTTAGTTGACCAAATCCTTGGTTGATTTTTAGTTGACTTTAGTTGACCAAATCCTTGGTAACATATTTGTAGATAAATATGGGATATAGCTAAACCGAACAGTAAGCAAAATAAATAACCTACAAAATCATCCAAAACCATAATCAAAAATCAAATAAACTCATAAGTTGGAAAAATAAATTCATCCAAATACCCCCTAACAAAACAACAAAACCACCCTAAGCCATAAGCAAAATGAAATAAGCCAATAAGCTGTGGCAGTAAGTTTCTAGTCAAAACCCTAAACACTATATCATAATTAAATCCAACGAAAACGAAGGTATACCTTTATGAGAACACTAATAAAGAACCAAACCAACTGATCCCCACCATCATCATAAACGAAAACTGGCAGCTGTCAAACGGCACCAAACTTTGTAATAATAAAAACTATATCAACTAAAAGGGACTAAATCAACAACAATAATAACAATAAAAACCATAAAAACTTATGCCTTAGTTCGACAAAAAATACCTTTAATTATACAGCTACCGATTTACTTCGTGTAACACAAATTAGGGTTTTGTAACCTCTGTAGAAATTCCTCTGATTGTGGACATCTGTTGGGTTTTTGTGGATCGTACGGGAAGTAGAACATTGTCAACGCCCCTTTGTCGAGTGATTGTTGTGACCTAGAAGACACATGGAGAAGAAGAATGAAGATGAATGACGATGGTTCTGGAATTCATGCGTATATCAAGTACAACGGGCCGAACATGGAAATGGATTGGGCGGTAGGTAACAGGCAAAAAAAATTGCGTGTAGCCCACTACACTATTCGACGTCGTTTCAAATGTGTTTTAATATATATAGTAACAATAATGCAATATCAACACATCTTATTCTTTATACCAAAAAAAAAAAAAAAAAAAAAAAAAAAAAAAAAAAAAAAAAAAAAAAAAAAAAAAAAAAAAGGACCAAACTAATGATGCCTCATTTCTTTTTTTGATGTGTGTGATCCAGAAAGATCCGGTATTCCTACTTTTCTGCTTTTTGGTCGATGCATAAAAGTTTGGAGCAACCAATAATAGATTTTTGGAAGATATTGGGAATTTGGTTAGAGTTAGATTGATATCATTCGAACATTTTGGAGTAAAAGTCATTTTGCTAACAAAGTGACTTAGCATATATCATCAAGGTGTTGTTTCATTTCAAATTAATTGGGAAATTACTTAATCTGGTAATCCAATAAATACTTAGTTGTTGATAGTGTAATTCTTTTTAAGAGAAGTAACTCTTACTTTTTATAATTAACAAACATTGGATATATCTACACGGATTAAGATCCTCTTAAGTTATGGTCAAACATAACTTTCAAAAAAATTTAAACAAACAATCAAGACGTTGCAGAATTGGATGAGTTTTCCGCGACGATGGGTAATCAAGTCTGAAACATCGTAAAAAAAGTGTTGAAGACTTACGCAAAATAGAAAGATCAAAAGAGTGGGAGATTTTTGTCCAAGGTTTTCACAATTAAAGATATGGTTTTTCTTTGAGTGGGAGGTATTTGTCCAAGGTTTGCAAGATTCAGAGATAGCTAGGTTTTCTTGGGTGGTTCAATCATCTATTCTCATGTTTCAAAATCTACAAGTTTCTGTTTGGTCGCCAAAAGATGTATGCAATCCTATATATGTTGCCTAAAAAGTTTTGGCAATTTTTGCATAGGTTTTCTTATGGGTGGCAATTCGGGTCGAGGTCGGGTTCGGGTTGACAGGTTGGCGGGTCAACCTGTTTAACTTATTACCAACCCGAACCCGACCTGTTTAATAAATGAGTTAGATAAGTTAACCCGAACCCGACCCAAAATCTATTTAGACTCAACTCGAACATGTTAATTTTCGTAGCGGTCTCAGGTCAGATTTCGTGTCGGGTCAAAAATCGGCGCCCTAGGTTTCCGTTTTCTCTTAGCAAATTGCACTTTTCATGTGTGCACCCATACAAAGTTAGCATTTGTATGTTATCATTCATGTTTTCTAGTATACTTCTTCTTTACTTTTCAATCAATATAATTTACCGTTTCAAAAAACAAGCCCTAAGACCAATACATAAACATAAGTAACATGATAATGTGAAACCTTTAGAACATGTACAATCTACAAATTGGCTGGGTTGAACGCAAGCAAAACTAGTTTTGATAACAAAATCGCAGGTTTTTTCTTAAAGTATATCCTTCGGAAAAAAGTATTTTTCTACCTTGTTCAAAATTTTGTTTATAGAACTGAATGAACATGTTGCAAAAGTATATAGATGGTGGATAACTGGATATATTGGTGGACAATAGTTGAGACTTGGCGCTCAGAAGTGGTGAAGCACTAATAAATCACATCAACAAAAATAAAAAGTGGGCAACACTTGTCCACTCCAAAATAGTTGATCGATTAACCAAATCAGTTTTGTGAACCATGCAAATTGGACCAAATATTATCTAAATCAAAAATATAAGATTCATGGCCTAAAGTTTATTTAACGTTGTTGTCACTACTCACTAGTGGATATATAATATTAATTAAAGAAACCAAAAAGAAACACATCTATACTACATATAAAGGAAAAAGAGTCAAAAGTGAAAAGTGAAAAGTCAATAATGTTGAAATGTTGAAATGTTGAAATCTTATTAAAGGAAATTATGAATGTAATTAATATTATTATTAAAACACCCCATTACTTAAAAGTACAATGATTTATTCACATTGTACAACCAAATTAAATACAACCAATTAAAACACAAACCGGGTTGACCCGGGACGCTTCAAACCCGACGGGTTGAGCCGGTTTAATTTGACCCATTTTCGACCCAACCTAGAAAGTTGACCCGATTTAAATCGACCTATTTTTCAACCGGAACGGTTCAACCGGTTGAACCACCCGGGTCGAACCGGGTTTCAAAACATTATCCATTACTTAAAAGTACAATAATTTATTCACATTGTACAGCCAATTAAAAACATATCTATCAAATTAAATACAATCAATTAAAACAAAAACCGGGTTGACCCGGGACACTTCAAACCCGAACGGGTTGAACCATTTTCGACCCAACCTAGCAAGTTGACCCGGTTTAAATCGATCCATTTGCCTGGAACGGTTCAAACGGTTGAACCACCCGGGTTGAACCAGGTTTCAAAACATTATGTTAAATTTCCAAATCTTCAAACTTTTATTGTTTTTCGTTTATAACCTATAAACTTTTTTTATCAATAAACTATGTGTCGCTATAAAATCCCGTTGCTATGCACGGGTACTCGTCTAGTAACAAGAGAGCAAAACATTAAAACCAGTACTTAGAGGTTACAATCCAATGTTATCATGAAAGAATCAGAGATAATAATATTTCATTTAACAATGACTTCTCTCAAACTATAGCATAATTTTCATGAGTTATCTTGAAAATATATTGTTTATAATCTAACTATGAAATATTTACACCAATGTGACTTGATAAGCCAATATTTTTTCTAATGTCTTGAAGAGTAAAAATTGGCGATCATGTGACCTATAACAGAAAAGCTAACTATACGGGCAATTACAATGAGCATCTTTAGGAAGAAGAAAACGAACTACTATCATATATATATATATCAAAAGCAAAATGATATATTCATACAAGCCATTTTGTGTAGCACCACAATTAAAAAATGTACAACAAACTTCTTTATGGCACCATTTCTTCAAGGGGCAAGGAGGCTGTCCGAAGACTATCCGATCGCCTCTCGTCAAAACCACTAGCCACACCATTTCATCAAACTAGAAATGTCATTATTCGACCCCAACACGAACCTATTTTAAGTAAAGAATTTCCTTTGACAAAATCCGTCTTTGAAGCGGACTTTATCAGAAATACTAGAGGTTTTAGGACTCATTCAAGTGCTCGGACTAGGGAAGGTTGGTTAGCATGGTTGGGAAAGAAGAAAAAAACTATAGCACTTGTTATTATATGTTTGCTGGCTTTACGTTATTTTACAAGTGAGAAATCGGATTTGCCAATTGTTGTGAAAGCGGGTGACCCAGTGCTTCATCAACCCGCTCGTGAAGTGTATCCTGGAGACATTGGGTCGGAGCATATACAGAAGGTTATTGATGATATGGTTAAGGTCATGAGGAGAGAAAATCTCCTTAGCCTTGCTGCTCCCCAAATTGGTATTCCTTTTCAAGTTAGTTTTCATTTCTTGTTTAACTTGCACGCAAAATTCCTACTATTTGACATTCACCATTTGATTTTATTTCGTTATTCGTTTAGAGATTGTAATTTGATTATTGATTCAAGAGCAGATTATTGTGTTGGATGAATTGCACATAGCGCATCCACCAAAGGAAGATTACGTGGCAGATGACAAACGTCCTTTTGATCTTCGGGTACGGTTTTAATTTCACTATATGCCATTAAAGTGACCCAACAACCAAAAGATCGTTGTTAATTCCTAACAATGAAAACATGTCGTGTTGTCTAGTATTTCATGTTATTGAAAAACTACTTTTTTGGTTCAAATGCTCTTTGTTTGATTTCATGGAAATGTAGGTTATTGTTAACCCAAAACTTAAACAGAAGAGCAGCAAAAAAAGATTTTTTGCTGAAGTATGTGTAAGGTGAGTTTAGTGTCGTTCAAATCATAAGTAAATTGAACTAAATTGAGAGATATATTATATATGCTATTAAACATGGAAAGATATGATATTGGTTCTTTATAAATATGTTTTTCGCAGTGTTCCCGGGTGCTTAGCAGCAGTGGAAAGGTTTCTAGAGGTAGAGGTAATAGGGTTGGATCGATATGGGCAACCAATTAAGGTGGATGCTTCGGGGTGGCATGCTTGTGTTTTACAACACGAGTGTGATCATCTAGAGGGAACTCTAGCTGTTAATAAGATGGTTAAACAAATATTAATCAGTAGACAACTTGTGTCGGAGGAGAGTATTCAGAAGGCTATTGATGATGCGGTTAAGGTCACGAGGAGAAAAGGTGTGGCTAGCCTTTGGCTAAGGTATGTTACTGGCTTAGTTAGTAGTCATAACTAGCTATGATGTGTTATAAGTCCAGCTTAATGTTGATCTATGAAATGTTCTAGTGCTTCCTATACAAGTGTTGGTTTAGTTAGTTATATTGACTATAGATTATAGAAAGTGTAAGATTCAAGGTGATTGAATCATGTATTGATAGCAATGTTAATTTCATTTACTTAATTACAAAGCTTTAATGCTTATGTGTTTAGTTGGCCATGATTTTTAGGTTCAAGCTCGCGAAGTAAGGATAAAGACAAAAGTGTTAAAGAATGAAGTGACGATCTATAAGTACTTGCCAACACGAGAATGGTCATCTAGAGGGAACCTTGACAAGATGGTTAAACAAACATTAATCTGTAGATCATAAGCGATTGAATCTTATAAATATGATGGTGTGGTTGTTCTGTCGTCTTGATATGGTTTTGTGACCGTTTTAGCTTGATCGATGTACCGGTCTCTAGTTATGTAGCACTTAGATTTTGTATGAACCCACGTGAAATTGAGTTTTGTTTTGCTTATTGCTGTTCTTGACGATTAATTTTAGTGTTATACTTGTCATATATATACGTATGATAAAGATAATAGCGATGACTTGGTTAGAAAGTTCTTTTACCACGTCTAACTAATGAATAAAACATGATGTGATAGTGATCGCCGTCATATTTGATCAATTCATGAGAATTTAAATTAAAAAATCAGAAGTGAACAAAGTTTCAATTGATTTATTTGGCATGAAATTTTAAGTGAAAATGAAATTTCTTGTTTTTAATGGCATGAAAGTTTAATTAAAACTTGGTTTCTAATTTTCTATCAGAGATGGTACAAAAACGAAAGTCGAAGTGACCTCCACCTGCATTTCACCTACTTGGGTCAAAATGGAAGAAGGGTGTTAGCATGAATGGGTGTGGGTCGCTGAGACACATTAGTTTCCTGACTTTAATCCTATTATAGGCAAGTACAATGACTACCTTTGTGGAGAAGATAACTTTTTTTAATAAAATACATACATAGATTAAAAAGCTTACCACCTATTTTGAAGCTCCAAAAGATGTTCAATAGAATTCTTTGTGGTACTGTTTCTTCAAGGGGTAAGGAGGCAATTCGACGACTATCCAATCAAGTCTTGTCAAAACCAATAGCCACACCATTTCTTCAAGCTAGAACCATCGTTGTTCGACCCCAACATAAACCCATTATTAGAAATGAGTTGCCTTTGACTAAGTCCCCATTTAACGCCATCTTTATCACAAACACTAGAGGTTTCTACTCTGATTCAACTAATATGACTGAAGAAAAATTGTTAGCATGGTTGGGAAAAAAGAAAATAACTATAGCACTACTCGTGATTATATGTTTGCTGGCTTTATTACGTTATTTTACAAGTGAGAAATTTTTACTGCCAAGTGTTGTGAAAGCGGGTAACCCAGTGCTTCATCAACCCACTCGTGAAGTGTATCCTGAAGAAATTGGGTCAGAGCGTCTACAGAGAGTTATTGATGATTTGGTTAAGGTCATGAGGAAAGAAAATCTCATTAGCCTTGCTGCTCCCCAAATTGGTGTTCCTTTACAAGTTAGTTTTCATTTCTGGTATTTGACATTCACCATTTGATTTTATTTCGTTATTCGTTTAGAGATTGTAATTTGATTATTGATTCAAGAGCAGATAATTGCGTTGGATAAATTTCCAATAGCTCATCCACAAAAGGAAGATTACGAGGCAAAGGACAAACGTCCTTTAGATCTTCTGGTACGGTTTTAACTTCACTATTTGCTATTAAAGTGACCCAACAACCAGAAGATCGTTGTTTAATTCCTAGCAATGAAAATATGTTTGTGTCGTCTAGTATTTCACGTTATTGAAAAACTAACTTTTGGTTCAAATGCTCTTTGTTTGATTTCATGGAAATGTAGGTTATTGTTAACCCAAAACTTAAACAGAAGAGCAGCAAAAAAGGATTTCTTTTTGAAAATTGTGTAAGGTTAGTCAGTTTCGTTCAAATCATAAGTAAATTGAACCACATCTCTTTTGTGACTTGTGAAGATGATATTATTGATATATGCTATTAAACATGGAAAGATATGATAATGGTTCTTTATAAATATGTTTTTCGCAGTGTCCCCGGGTAATTAGCAGCGGTGGAAAGATTTCTAGAGGTAGAGGTAACAGGGATGAATCGATATGGGCAACCAATTAACGTGGATGCTTCCGGGAGGCATGCTCGTGTTTTACAACACGAGTGTGATCACCTAGAGGGAACTCTGTATGTTGACAAGATGGTTAAACAAACATTAATGAATAGACAACCTGGGTCGGACGAGCATCTTCAGAAGACTATTGATGATATTTTTAAAGGTCATGAGAAGAAAAGGTGTGGCTAGCCTATCTGCTCCTCAAATTTGTTTTAATAATAATAATCATAATAATAATGATGATAATAGTAATAATAATAATAGTAATAGTAATAATAGTAATAATAATAATGATAATAATAGTAATAATAGTAATAATAATAATAGTAATAGTAATAGTAATAATAGTAATTGTAGAAAAACATAAATATGCAGAACCAAAAGCTTTTCATCAACTTAACAAATCAATCTTTTTCCTAATAAAACAAAACCCCTATTGGGAATTTATCATTTCAAAAAAATGGAACCATTCCTTATTTGGTAATATATTTTTTTAATTGATTTATTTTTTTAGATGTAGAAAAACATTAAAAGCTAACTATTTCTTAATTTGGCTAAAAAAGTTAGAAAAAACGTTTTTTAACGTCACATGTAAAAAAAACTGAGAATACACATGGGCCTCAATGCAATTTGTTCATAATTTTAGGTGAAAAATGTAATTTAAAAAAGAAAAAACGGAGCCTATTCAATTTACAGAAATCCATCTCCATTCCTTACTAATCTCGCTGAAAAAAAAAACCCGATCCCTTTTTTTCTGATTGACACAACAAAAATACCCTACAACAAGAAAAACCCCAATATCAATCTTTAGTTTTTGATTTAGTAGATCAACTGAGCTTCCAAAGTTCTTCAATGTTTGAATATATTCCGATTTCTGTGAGGTCTTCCACGCCAGAAAGTTTAGCTCGAGGGGGCACACTTGTGCTATATACATTGCAGGCTCTGATGAACAAAAGTTTTTAAAGGATTTGAAGAGTGTTATGCTTAAGTGTTATACTATCCATGAGGTTATTGTAACT
>LBNU01035606.1:189999-201304 GCA_014162995.1 Artemisia annua
ATATAATAAGAAGATCACCACAGCTACTCTGGTGTGATCCTATTATCTAAATTGATAATAGTTTTACAAAAACAAACAATGGATAAATATGATCTTGAGACCACAGTCTCAAGATCTGTACATGAGAGAGAGTTCTTTGATAACGGCTCAAAAACACAGAGATAAACTCCTCTGCCCTAAACAATGAGATGAGGAGCCTTTTATAAGCCGGGCTTCAAACGGTCAAGAGGAGCGTATAACGGTTTGATCCATTGGGCTTGAAGAGGAGTGGGCTTGAGCAACTTGGGCCTGAACCTGAAACACAACAAGAAGCAAATGCAACATATGTATAGAGGAATATCGGGTTATACATTTCAACATCCCCCTTTAATCCGATATTCCAAAAATGTCAACCATTCCCAGTTTTTGAACAAGAAGCTTATGCTGAGGAATGTCCAACCCTTTGGTAAAGATATCAGCAACTTGGTCTGCTGAATCTACTTTCACAGTTCTAACCACACCATTCAAGATTTTTTCTCTCACAAAGTGGAGATCAATCTCAAGGTGTTTAGTTCTCTCATGAAACACTGGGTTGGCAGCAATTTTTATGGCTGAGCTACTGTCACAGTGCATATCAACAGGTAAGAGATTCACACAATGCAGATCCTTGAGAATTTTCAAAATCCATATGATTTCACTGGTTAAAGATGCAAGTGCCCTGTATTCAGCCTCAGCAGAAGATTTAGAGAGAGTGCTTTGTTTTTTGCTTTTCCAAGAAACAAGATTTTCATTTATATAAGCACAGTATCCAGTCACAGACTTCCTAGTGACTATACATTTGGCCCAGTCAGCATCTGAGTATCCTTTAAGAGATACACCAGTACTTTTGGCCATATGAATGCCAAAACCAGGTGATCCTTTGAGGTATCTCAGAATCTTAAAGGCAACTTTCAAATGAGAAGTTAAAGGGGAGTGCATGAACTGACTAAGACAGTGTACAGCATAGGATATGTCAGGTCTGGTATGTGTTAAATATATAAGTTTTCCCATAAGCTTTTGATAATCAACAATGTTCACAAGAGCAGGATCAGAATCAGAGGCAATATTAGATATAGAAAGTTTAGCCATTAAAGGAGTCTTAGATGGTTTGCAGGCAAGCATACCATATTCAGACAACAAATCAAGCACATATTTCCTCTGATTCAGACAAATTCCATTATCAGTATCAATCACTTCTATTCCAAGAAAGTATTTAAGCTTTCCCAAATCTTTGATCTTGAATTTACTTTTCAAAAACATTTTAAACTTCTCAAGTTCACCAAGATTGTTTCCAGTCACAATGATATCATCAACATACACAAGCAGAGCAAGAAACACATCATTATCAGATTTAGTGTACAAAGAATAATCAGATTTGCTTTGACTAAATCCATTTTCAATAAGCACAGAGGTGAGTTTGGCATTCCATTGCCTGGGGGCCTGTTTAAGGCCATAGATGGATTTTTTCAGTTTGCACACAAGATTTTTGTTACCAACATAAAATCCTTGAGGAGGTTTCATGTAAACAGGTTCATCCAGTTCACCATATAAAAAAGCATTATTAACATCAAGTTGAAATATGGGCCAAGAATTCAAAACAGCAATATTAAGAACACATCTCACAGTGACCATTTTAACAACAGGGGAGAAAGTCTCCTCATAATCAACCCCTTCTTTTTGCCCACAACCCATGGCAACAAGTCTAGCCTTGTACCTTTCTATTTCCCCAGTGGATTTATATTTAATTTTCCACAACCATTTGGAATTCAAGGCAGTTCTTCCTATGGGTAATTCAACAACCTCCCAAGTGTCATTTTCAATTAAGGCAGTAACTTCTTGATTCATAGCATCAACCCAAACAGGTTTTTGAGATGCTTCAAGGAAAGACTTGGGTTCACAATTCTTATTCAGTTGTGTGACAAAACAGAAGTTTTCTCCATTTAATCTGGAGTACCCAACATATTTTTCAATACCATATTTAACATTAGTTTTAACAACAAAGTCATTATAGTTTTTGGGAAACACAGAAGTTCTAGAAGATCTTCTTAAGGTTTGAGTGTCCTGAGCATTTATGTTGACATCAACATTTCCTTCAGAATTAGTGTTATCAGCAAGTGTAGCAGCCTCAGCTTCATGCAAACTGGCATCAATGTCACTATTAGATGATCCAGTGGGAGAATCATCAGTGTGAACATTGTCACCTAGAGTTGCAGAGGGGCTACCAGCACTTTGTGACTCATGGTCACTATTATGTTTAGTCACATCTCTCTCTTCATCATTAGGAAGCTCAGGGTCATTTAGATCAAAAAAGGTTAACAGATTGTTTTCATGAAGGACATCAGATTCAATATGCTTATTTTGAACACCATTGGAAATAGATTCCTTAAAAGGAAATATGGATTCAAAGAATTCCACATCTCTAGACACAAAGAATTGACATCTATCAAGACTATAGAGCCTGTATCCCTTTTGAGAACTAGAATAACCCATCATAACACATTTTTCAGATCTGCTGGTAAGCTTATCATGATTATTGGGAATAGTAGCAAAACACAGGCAACCAAACATTCTGATATGAGAGAGATTAGGACTAGAATTATAAATCATATGGTAAGGGGATTTTCCATTTAGCACAGAAGATGGGAGTCTATTAATAAGATAGGCAGCAGTTAGTACACATTCAGTCCAAAATCTTAATGGAATTCCCCCTGAAACATAAGACACCTTGCCACATTTAAGAGATGTCTATGTTTCCTTTCAGCCACACCATTTTGCTGTGGGGTGTAGGCAATAGAAGTTTGATGTGTGATCCCCATGTCATCACAAAACTTGTTAAAGGTTTGATTTTGAAATTCAGTCCCATTGTCACTTCTAAACACTTTAACAGTCTTTTTGAATTGATTTTTAATCAGGTTGTAAATTTTTTTTACAGATTCAAACACTTCATCTTTGGATTTAACAAGATACACCCACACAGCTCTGGTATAGTCATCAACAATGGTAAGAAAGTATCTGTGGCCAGTGTGACTGACCACCTTATAAGGTCCCCACAGATCAAGATGAACAACATCACCAAGCATTTTAGACTTATGATCACTTAAAGAGAAGGGTTTTCTAGTCTGTTTAGCTCTTTGGCAGATTTCACAAATCTCATATTTGTCACCTTTTTTAATTTTCAAATAGTTTTTTAGAACATCAAGAGCTGGGTCACCAGGGTGGCCAAGTCTACAATGCCAATCATAAACAGACAGAGAGCACATATAATCACTTTGAACATCATCACATTTAGTACCTTGAGTATCTAAATAGTATAAACCACCATATTGTTTACCAATCCCCAGAATGGTTTTTTGATTCAAATCCTGATTCACAAAGAAACATTTACTATCATCAAACACAACTAAGATCTTATTGTCTTTAGCCAGCTTATGAACAGAAATCAGAGTCACACAATAATCAGGAATAACCAGCACATCAAACAACACTAGAACATTAGCAAGTTTCAGATTTCCAATTTTAGATATGATGGCATTAGTACCATTTGGGTGAGAAACTTTGATGTTAAGATGAGAAATATCATGAACATTATGCAACTCCTTTTCACTATTGGTCATGTGTTGATTAGCACCAGAATCCACAACTTTGCCCACATAATTCATTTTAGACATCAAACCAGAACTGGCACAGTAAAACTTATCAAAATTATCATTAAACAGTTTGCTAGAGTTAAAATAGATACCTGCCATGTTGGCTTCAACATTTTTCTCAGACATTTTGTTTTCTTTGATAAGGGAGAGCAAGGTGGCAAACTGTTCATCAGTGAATCCTGAGGATCCAGTGTGACCATCAGATCCAGAGGACTCAACAGAGTTATATGCAACATTTTTACCCTTGCCACCTTGTATCCCTTTCTTTTTTCCAAAATCAGCAGGATAGCCAATGATTTTAAAGCATCTGTCTATAGTATGACCAAGATAACCACAATGCTCACACACAACATCAGATTTAGCAGGCACATTAGGTCTTATCACATTAGGACCACTAGGTCTGAACCCAGTGTTACCATTGGGTCTGAAGTTAGAGGTGTTAAATTTAGCATTAGTATAAGAGTTCTGATTTCTTTGGAAGTTATTTCTGGCAGGACCACTGGCCAAGAAGGCAGAGGTCTGACCTCTTTGAGAAGTCCCAGAATTAGCTCCAGATGCCACTCTGTGAGATTCCTCACTAGAGATAATGGCATAAGCCCCTTTAACATCAGGCAAGGTCTCTCTAGACAAGATAGAACTCCTAATACTCATGTAAGATTCATCAACACCCATCAAGAATTGCATAAGTTTCAACAGCTGATTATGTTTTTTAAATTCATCAGAAGCAGTGCACACACAATTAGGCAACTCAACCATAGCATCATACTGTTTCCATAAAGCATTCAACTTGTGATAGTAATCAGATAAATTAGAGCCATTTTGTTTCAAAGTACTGATTTTATGATGCAAGTTGAATATGACAGAACCATCAACCTTATGATATATTTCCTTTAACTCATTCCAAATATGTTTAGCCTTTTTTGAGAAAATTTGTCCAAGGAATAATTCCTCGGAGATAGAATTCAAAATCCAACCTAGAACAACAGCATTAACTCTGTCCAATTGCTTAGCCAAAATTTCATCAGTAATAGACCTTTTACAAGTTCCATCAATAAAACCAGTTTTGTTTTTCCCTTCTAAAGCAAGAAGCATAGCATTAGCCCAAATTTGATAATTTTCAGTTCCTCTAAGTTTGACAGAAACAATAGTAAGCACAACAGAATCATTTGGGTGCAAGTGTAAAGGATTACTAACATCTAGTTTACCAATAAGAGTGACAGGATCACTGACACTCTCATTGTCAGAATCACCAAGTTGAGACATAGCAGCAGAAAAAAAATAACCACACAAATACAAGATAAACACAAGTAAAACCAACAACTCCTTATAACTCCTCAACTAGCAATCAATCCCAAGCAACCACACAAACTTCTCAATCCCAGAACCTATCCTTCACCATTCTAAACGAAATAAAAGAAAGAAAAAAATAAGAAGGATAAGAGGTGCTACAGAGCTATATCCGCAGCACAATCGAACTGTTTCTCCTAGATTCACTTAGTCTAGGAAGAAACAGAACCTCCAAGCCACGAATCCCTTTGCTTCTCCTAGATTCACTTAGTCTAGGAGGCAACAAAGTATCAACAACAAGAACCGGAACACCAACAATCCACCAATCGAACACAGAGAGAGAATCCCCAAAAAGAGAAACCCTAATTTTTTTTTTAAGATTGATATTCAGAGCCGGGTTAGGTAACCTGGCTCTGATACCATGTAGAAAAACATAAATATGCAGAACCAAAAGCTTTTCATCAAGTTAACAAATCAATGTTTAACAGCGGAATGAAATATAATAAGAAGATCACCACAGCTACTTTGGTGTGATCCTATTATCTAAATTGATAATAGTTTTACAAAAACAAACAATGGATAAATATGATCTTGAGACCACAGTCTCAAGATCTGTACATGAGAGAGAGTTCTTTGATAACGGCTCAAAAACACAAAGATAAACTCCTCTGCCCTAAACAATGAGATGAGGAGCCTTTTATAAGCCGGGCTTCAAACGGTCAAGAGGAGCGTATAACGGTTTGATCCATTGGGCTTGAAGAGGAGTGGGCTTGAGCAACTTGGGCCTGAACCTGAAACACAACAAGAAGCAAATGCAACATATGTATAGAGGAATATCGGGTTACACATTTCAACAGTAATAATAATAATAATAGTAATAGTAATAGTAATAATAGTAATGATGATGATGATGATGATGATGATGATGATGATAATAATAATAATAATAATAATAATAATAATAATAATAATAATAATAATAATAATAATAATAATAATAATTATAATAATAATAATAATAATAAAAGTCTTTCAATGTTTTTGTTGTTAGTACTATCTATTAGTTCAATCTAATGCTAGGGTTAGCTTAGCTTAGTTAGTCATAACTGGCTAAGGTATGTTATCGGCTTAGTTAGTCATAACTAGCTATGATGTATTATATGCCCAACTTAATGTTGGTCTATGAAATGTTATAGTGCTTCCTATACAAGTGTTGGTTTAGTTAGTTATATTGACCAACTATGGAACGTATAAGATTTAAGGTGATTCAATCATGTATTGATAGCAATGTTAATATCATTTACTTACTAAGCTTTAATGCTTATGTATTTAGTTGGCAATGTTTTGTAGGTTCAAGCTCGCAAAGTAAGGATAAAGACAAAAGTGTTAAAGAATAAAGTGATGATCTATAAGTACTTGCCAACACCAGTGTGATCATCTAGAGGGAACCCTATCTGACAAGATGGTTAACAGACATTAATCTGTAGACCATAAGTGATTGAATCTTATGAATATGATGGTGTGGTTGTACTGTCGTCTTGATATGGGTTTGTAACCGTTTTAGCTTGATCAATGTAGCGGTCTCTAGTTATGTAGCACTTAGATTTTCTATGAACCCACGTGAAATTGAGTTTTGTTTTGCTTATTGCCATTCTTGACGATTAATTTTAGTGTTATACTTGTCATATATATACGTATGATAAAGATAATAGCGATGACTTAGTTAGAAAGTTCTTGTGCCACGTCTAACTAATGAATAAGACATGATGTGATAGTGATCGCCATCACATTTGATCAATTCCTGAGAATTAAAATTCAAAAATCAGAAGTGAACAAAGTTTCAATTGATTTATTTGGCATGAAATTTTAAGTGAAAGTGAAATTTCTTGTTTTTAATGTCATGAAAGTTTAATTAAAACGTGGTTTCTAATTTTCTATTATAGATGGTACAAAAACGAAAGTCGACAACAGAGAATACTTGGCGCATAGAAGTAGTGAACAAACAAATCACATCAACAAAAGATACTACGTAGTATATGGGGAACGAGAATGGCATTGGTCGCCGCGTTGCGGGCGGGCCTGTTAGAAATAAGATAGAACTGAAGCAATTAGAAATAAACGTTACATTGTCTGATCTTTTAGTAATGAAACTGAAATACCAATCAAACTTTTCTAAAATTTCTCCTTGTCCAAAACCTGTTTTCCATTCACTGTCCATAAATTCCTTTGCCACATTCCTGTTCTTCATCTTCACATCTTTGCCGCCGGATATGCAGGATTGATGTTGTTTACAGAAATGGTTTGTACCTGTGCAATAGCTTATTTGTGCTAAGTTTCTGTATATTGTGTCGTGTTTTGTGTATTTAGGATGAATCTTTTGAGCCTACATATCAACCATGTACCGAAACTGTGGAGTATTTGGGTTTAGATAATAATGAGTTGCCGGAGTGCCTGTTATAGTTACCTCTGTATCTATTTGTTACTTGGCATGAACCATCAAGTCTCCATCTTCTCTCGTTGGCGATGAAATGGAGACACAATTAGCTGCAACTCTGATGCCTCTAATCAAATGAATTTGAGAGATCCTGTGTTCCTGTTAACAATGACAACGACCATTAAGATAATAATACTACACTAAATCCACCAAGACACATAACATAATGTAAAATTTGTTCATACTTACAGTGCGGCTGTGAGACGTTACCCCCAAACATGGTTTACCAAAAACTCAAGAATCTGCTCAAAGGCACACTTGTTTTCACGAAGAGGATTGCAGGAAACACATCTAAGAATACCTATTCTGAAATGAAAGTCTGAAACCCGTAGCATCTGTTCTATCAACAACGTGGCAAGATATAAGATCTTAAAGATTTGATCAGATAGGCATCAATCCTTTAGCCGTTGCCCGTTGTCCAGTCAAGCAAAAGAGACCTGAAACACATTATATATAAATAGCATCAATATATATTAAAAACTAAAAAGTTTGAAATCAGGCCCGCCCGCTGGTGCCACAAAGTATATATCATAACTGTTTCGGTAAGGTCAGGATAAGCGTTAAAAAGTTTGATAGATAAACATTATGGTATATTAAAGTCTTATGGTTCTTCAAATCACCAATTTACAGTAGGATCAGATCTGTGCAAATGATTTCCTCTCCCAAAATTGTTGAATATGCCTGCCTGCAACTTTTGCCGCTGTCCCCAACTGAACCTGGAACATTACAGAAACATGATTGAAAGTAGTAAGTGTTGAACCTGGAACGTCACAGTACTGCAAAATGATTTAAAATAGTAGGGCTGGACCCTAAAAAAGTTATAATGAAAAGTATATGCAATCCCAAACACCCATTAAAACTATTTGATAACCTAGTTTCAATGAAAGAATCCAAGCCTATGTACGCCAACCACATACACGTTTTGAGGTGGCGAGCAGTGGTTGCAAACGGTCACGGGGATGCCCCAGTTAGGCCGCTTACATTTCAGTGAAAGATCCGTAGGCATACTCATCAATTTACCCGTTCATTATACAGTTTTAGTAATTATCTCAAGAACCTAGAATGTATAGCTCAAATTTATTTTAAAACCAAAGTACCATACATGAGCATGACTCCGACAGCTGGCATATCTGATCCAGTAAATTAACAGAATCGTCACGATTCCTGAACGTGAGGGCAATCAGCTGTAACAAAGCTGTTGTACTTATGAGATTTTGAGGGTGTTCGGAAAATGGCATAACAGTTTGATGAATAAAAAAATTGAACGCGAAATATGGCTTGGTCTATATTAATACCTGTATATTCTAATGGCCAACAGCAGTTGCTTTTCTTGCCCAACCATGAATTGCCGGACATTATTCATCAATTCTTATTCTTCTGATCTTTATTTTTACTGCAGCAAATAATACAACAGTTTTGTGGCTTACTGTGAGAAAAGATATAAAAATGAAGTCCTTGCTGGTGGGATATACAAATTGTAAGAGAAAAATTTGTATTAACCTTACTCTTTTGAACTATTACGAAGACCTTAAGACTCATGTCCCCATCACCTTTTACCTGTAACAGAACCAACATCCATCAACTTTATAAACTTATTCAAGAACAAATAACCGAGAGGGGGATTGGACTTGTTTGTGTGCTTACATACCTTATCTCCTCTTTAGGTCATATTTTGACTCGAATAGATGTCAACGAATCCTCTGATTTCCTTTCAAGAACCTGCATTTAAACAAATTAAACAACCACTTATGAGTTTACTCTTGAGCGCTAGTCCTGCATTTAAACAAATTAAGCTATCATTTATGAGTTTAGTTTTTCATGTTAGTCCAAAATCAGTTCAGATACAAACTACATCGGAAGTTACTTTTGTTTGCCATTGATATAAAGCATTCAACAAATCCAAGTCCAAACTGTGACAATAATAAGAGTTCACATGAGTCATAAGCTTTTCATATTGGAGGTGATTTTGAATATATTTATAAGTGTTACCCTATATGTATTTAACAGTATTTGACCGTTTATCAATTTGCTATACCTGTTGTAAACTTCTCAAACCAACTGCGTTTTTCATTAGAAATTTATAATCTGCATTTGTTGACCAGTCTTCCATTTCACCCGCGCTCCGTACAGCAAGAAGACGGAGAAGTTCTCTCGTCTCTGAATTTCTGAAGAGAAAAAGAGGACATGTATAAGTTTATTTAAGAAAACGGACCAATCAAATGGGTAAGGCAAGCATGTGAGCAGCGGGTTAAAGACCAATAAAATATCAGGGTATGTGCATCGTATTCTATAAATAGTTATAGACTAATTGCAAAGAAGAACATGTAGTCCGTGTAAAATTCTACTTAATTCAGTTTAAAAAGTTGAGATAATGTATGTGAACAATAAAGGATCATTACTTTCGGTTACGCGATGTAGGGAGGTCAATACGTATACATAATTGTTTTAAAGTTTGGCTTGTGAAGACCTTACGAAACTGCTGAAAAGCATACTGCAAACAAAACAAACACACATCAATAAGAAGTATATAAAAAAATAACACGAACAAAACGCAAATTACATATAAACGTGAGTACTTTTTCGCACCATCAACTACAATTGTTTATTGTGTTTTTCTTCAATTAATCTAGCACTTTTTCTAAGAATGCTACATTGATTGATTTTGCTTTTCCTGAATAGACATTCTTTTCAATGCACAAATTCAATCAGGTAGTAACTCGTAGTGCCATTCGTCTCTCGAAAGGCAGTTAGGAGTGATTTCAAAATTGATGCTAGTGGAGGAAATAAACAATTTAAAACAGCAGGAAAATAAAAAAATGCAAATACTATCTAACAACAGGTAACTATCTACTAATGTAATCCACAAATTTCAATTTTCAGTGTAATCTCAAGTAGAAAGAGGAAATAAATGGTACCTATTAATAATGTTATCTGATAGGCTTTCTAGCGTCTTTGCGATGTGCTAGCACTGGTCCAATTGTTCTTATTGACCCAACGGCATCTACTAACGGAGGAAATCAACCTCTTTCACCACCTAAAACAGAAAGACTTTCAAACATAATTAACAATAAAATTACAGATGTAAACATAGCATCTCATAATACCAAAGATGACAATAAATAAATAAATAAATCTACCTTGGTAACCATCTCCTAGATAAAGAACTTATGACAGATTTAAAATTAGATATACATCTTCATTCATCTTCAACTTTTTTTTTCTCCTTCTCAGATCTTGAGCATAATCAAAAACTACATGAACCCCACAAAATAGAAACTTTAAGCATAAACTAATACCCAATAGTAATAGAAATTAATTTACAATACATAACCAAAAAGATTTGGGTATAAAACCTGAGATGAAATTGTCGTCATGAACAGAAGCTTTAATTTCTACATGCTCGAAACAAAAAAGCTTGTAAAAGCCTGAGATGAAATTGATCTGAGTAGGTGTGAGAGAATTCTGGAAAGTTTGAGAGATACTACCTTCTTTATCATTGTTAGTTATAGGCCGTGAGGAAAAAAAAACCCAAAATGAACCCAGTGGAGCCTCATTGGACCAAAAGTGGGACGCAAAAAGGCTACCAGGTTGGGCCTAATTTTTGCGGGAAAAAATGGAGGTGAAAAAACGGCGTCGTATACATTGACATTTAATAATATATATAATTGACACTTGTTCACTACATATTCATTGAGCAAAATATATTTTTATGAACTTCTAATTGAACTGAAAGGTTACAAACCAATATGATTATATAACAAAGGAATAATATTATTTTTGGAACCAGAAAATATATATATATATATATATATATATATATATATATATATATATATATATATATATATATATATATATA
>LBNU01035606.1:201825-237392 GCA_014162995.1 Artemisia annua
ACTACTTCTCTCTCACTCTGAACTATACTCGAAAACACGCACAGATCATCGAAAAAAATCATACATATTTTTCTTTCTCTCCAAAAGAGATTTTAATATCTTAAAATCTGGTGATGAAAATTATATCCGTATAAAAGTTTCTAATTTCCATGTCCAGTTTATCTTTCTCCTTGATCAAAACCGGGTAACATCTGGTAGCCGAGACGAGGTGGCGGCATCGCGTGAGAGGCACGGAGGGAGTGGATTTTGTTGTTGTGTTTACTGATCAATCTCCGATCTGTTAATAGTGGCGGTTGTTGTTGTGGTTACCGGTGCGGAGACGGTTGAATTTCCGGCGACGACGACTTCCCAATAATCGTCATATTCTTCGTTGTTGTTGATTAGCTTAACGTCTTCTTCCTCGTCGGAATATCAGAGTGTGTTTTTAGTGTGAGTTTTTTTTATGGGAAGAGAGTTATGGGGAATAGAGAAAAAAGAGGTATGAGAAATAAAATTACGGAACTATCCTTTGGGAGAAAAAGGAGAGGGACATGTGGCAGCACCAAATTACTTTTTAGACTTTTTAAAGTTTTGGTACTTTGCAAATGATCGGGTACCTTGACTTGTAATCACACTATAATCACAAAATATATACTTTTAGTTATTATCGGGTGAGGGCTACTTTGCTAGTGACCTCAACTGCATTTCACCTACTTGGGTCAAAATGGGAAGAAGGGTACTGTTAGCGTGAATGGGTTTGGGTCGCTGAGACACATTTGTTTCCTGACTTTAATCCTATTATATAGGCAAGTACAATAACTAAACGTTTTAATAAAATACATATACAGATAAAAAAAAATTAACAACCTATTTTGAAGCACCAAAAGATGTTCAATAGAATTCTCTACCGTTTCTTCAAGGGGTAAGGAGGCGATTCGGCAACTATCCAGTCGCGTATTGTCAAAACCACTAGCTACACCATTTCTTCAAACTAGAACCATTATTGTTCGACCCCAACATACACCCATTATTAGAAGTGAGATTCCTTTGACTAAGTCCCCATTTAACGCGGTCTTCATCACAAACACTAGAGGTTTCTCGTCTGATTCAACTAAGAGTAAACTACACCATTCGTCCTTGTGGTTTGCGTTGACCGCAGCCTGTGGTCCTTTGACCAAAAAAATTGCACCGTTCATCCTTAACTCAGAAACGTTATGCACCATTAGTCCCTCCCTCTAACGGGGTGGACTAACGCTCGTTAACTTGTTTGCTTATGAGGGTATAATAGTCATTTCGCACTATAAGGACGAACGGTGCAAGGACGAACGGTGCAATTTTTCGCTTTTAGCCCTTTTTTAACGCTTTCTTCCGNCGTTAGAGGGAGGGACTAATGGTGCATAACGTTTCTGAGTTAAGGATGAACGGTGCAATTTTTTTGGTCAAAGGACCACAAGCTGCGGTCAACGCAAACCACAAGGACGAACGGTGTAGTTTACTCTTCAACTAATAGGACTAAAGAAGATTTGTTAGAATTTACTACCCTATATTAATTATATCAATAGCTTTAGCTACTTTTGCGTTGTTTCTGGCTTTGTCTTTGCATGCTTTATTTGAAAGTGAGAATGAAAAGTTGCCACTTATTGTAAATGTGGGTGACCCGATACTTCATCAGCCCGCTCGTGAAGTGTATCCTGAAGAAATTTGGTCGAAGCATGTTCAGAAGACAATTGATGACATGGTTAAGGTCATGAGAAAAGAAGGCGTGGCAAGCCTTTCTGCTCCCCAAATCGGTGTTCCTATAAAAGTTACGAGTAGTTTTCATTCCATTTTCTTTTGTCACTTAGTCTATTCTCTATTAAGGCGTGTAATTTGATTATTAACTCACGAACAGATTATTGTGTTGGAGGACACTAAGTTATATATGGCACCTTCACCGGATGAAGTAAATGAGAAACAGGACAGGCACCCTTCCGATCTTTTGGTATGCCAATCCACCTTCAAAACCGCGTAACCCCATCAATTATTTTGTTAACTGAAGTGCATTTAGTCTAACCGTATGCAAGTGGTTATGACATTTGATATGTTGTTTTGTGATATTAAAGTTAAATTCTCTATTTTGAATATCGGAAATGTAGGTTATTGTGAACCCAAAACTGAGAAACACGAGTTACGAGACAACACAATTTTTCGAGGATGTGCAAGGTGAGCTCAATTGCCTTAATGGCCGGTTTGGTGCGTTTGGATTACGCAATGTGTTACTGAGTAATTAACTAAAATTTCACACAGAGCAGATACTTATGCAATTTTTTAAAATGTGATTTTTGTAGTGTAACTGGTCACCTAGCAAAGGTGAAAAGGTTCCTAAAGGTAGAGGTGACAGGGTTGGATCGAAATGGGCAACCAATAAAGGTTGACGCTTCAGGGTGGCAAGCTCGTATATTACAACACGCGTGTGATCACTTAGAGGGAATTCTCTTCGTTGACAAGCTGGTTAAACGACATTAAGGTTGTCCTTAACAAGGCACTCATCGACATGAGTTTGGATATAAGCTAGTGAATCAGGGCCTTTTAGTTTGATGTAGCAGTTTCATGTTATATGGTGCTTTAATGTTACAAATTTGTTATAAAACTGAATTAAGTTTTCATTACTGGATTTCTATATAGTATAATCAATGTATCACAAAAACTTTCATATTGAGTAGATAGAAAAATACATTTCTTAGTCGCGTCTTGAACAAAACAAGATATTTTTCTGATTTGTAAAAGCTTTTGGTAACAAGCTATAGCGATAACTATAAAACATAAACGAACCTATAGTCCTAAAAGCTAAAACTTGTAGCTAAAGACACCTTCAAGATTAAGGGGGTGTTTATTTAGGCTTATATAGCCGGCTTATAACTTATTTAATTTTGGTCTTATGTCTTATAAGCTCAATTTTTGCGGCTCATTTTGAAACGTTTCGGTTTGTATAAGCTTATTCTGGTTTTTATAAGCTTATTATGACATAATAAATTTATATGAGTCGAAAGTTTCAAAATAAGCTATAAAAAAAGGAGCTTACAAAACATAAGCCCAAAATTAAATAAGTTATAAGCCGACTATATAAGCCGAAAGAAACACCCCCTAATAATCAAGGGCGGAGCTATTAAGGGACCGTGAAGGGTCCTGGCCCCTAGGCCTAAACTCGTTAGTGAATTTTTTCGCGATTTCATGTGTTCTTCCCGGAAAAAAATTGTTTCGGCACTCCCATCTAATGTTCTTCCAGAAAAAAATTGTTTCGGCCCTCCTAAATTTTTTTTTATAGTTCCGCCACTGATAACAATCCTAATAAGCTTATATTCAAACACAACTCCTAAGGAAATATTTTGCAGGGTTCAGGCCCAATAACAAGAGCCCATTAAGGCCCCAGACAATAAACCCAAACCACTAATCCTAAATTCCTAAAAGCAGTAATCATGAACTCTCTAAGACGGCTGTCGGCAAAACCCCTTGTCGGAAAACACTTCTTAAACCCATCATTACCCGCCAAAAACACATGTTATTATAGTCATGCAAGTTGGTTAGCCGGGTTAAGGAAGAAGACAAAGGTGGAGTTGCCGGGTATAGTGCAAGCGGGTGACCCGGTTTTGCATGAACCGGCTAAGGAAGTGCTGACTGAGGAGATTGGGTCGGGTCGGGTTCAGAAGATAATAGATGATATGGTGAATGTNCATAATTGCATAAGTCTTGTGATACATTTGTAACAGACGAAACATGAAGGACTGAAGATGTAGATTAGATAGATTGTAACTGTAATATTGTTAGTTTCCTGTAAAATAGGAAAAGGTATGTCGCTTGGTACATGCCTTATAGAAGAGTCACATCGGTTCAATGACACCGATTGACATAGTATAAATAGATACCCATTGTAAACGTTTTAACGTGTGGAATAAAAGAATAACGTGTGTTTGTTAAATACAAAACCCACCCTCTCTGTTCTCATACTGAGTCCCTGCATCAGATGATGCATACTCAGATTGTTTTTCATTATAAAGTTCATCCATGATTGATCCAAGATCCCACAAAGACCTGTGCAAAATTAGAAAATTTAGGAAACGCGTTTAGTTGATATTTGCATTTTTTCTATTTTGAACAAGGGAAGTGGGGTTGGAGAAAATATGTTTTATGATTTTCCTTGTTTTTTTTTCTTTTTTGGTGTAAAGGTAAATTTATATTAAGAGCATCAGTTGTGGATGGCATAGTTTGGCTCTTCATTCGGCCCCACGGGGTGCCACATCACCCAACACCTCTTCACAACTAACCCCCTCCCTAAACAACTAACATTAACCTCTTCATTCGGGCCCCACCACTTACACATTTATGAAAAAAAAAAAAACATTTTGTGGAAAAAAAACGCAACCTTTGGAGGGTGTTTGGAAATAATATATGGAAGTGAATATGTGATTGTAGTGTTTTCTAATGTTTTGAAAATCAGTTTGGCTAGAGTGAAACTCACTCTGCTTATCTTTGACACACAAAAGAAGCAGTTTTGAGTTAGATGTAGGTAAATTGATTATTATTATTTCATATTTTTACCTCTGAAGTCCTTAAAAATTAGACTTGCCTAACTCTCATATGACATGTTGTCTTATTATTGCATTTTGTTATAGCTGTAGCTACGAAACTCTTGTGCCCCTTTTGTTCAGTGATGTACGTTATACAGTTTGATTCAAATGTTTGCTGTAGTTTTTGCATCTGAATGTGCTTCATAAGTAGTTGCAGATAAGGCTCTCTTGTTGTATCATATTTTTTACTAGAAAAGCTGTAGCTGCAGATAGGGCTCGTTAGACTGATAATGCAGAATGACTTTTTTGTTGCATGTAATATATAAAACTTTCTCTGATTTCTATTTATTGAGAATGAGATTTTGAATTAGTGTCAGAAGGTTTTCATACTTTTTCAGAGATCATTTTATTAAATTGCATAATCATTTGTGTATTGGCTTCATGCCACGTCACTGGTAGCAAAGTTGTAGTTTTCTGTGTTTTGTATTCTTAAAGGAACCGGTGAAGTAAAATTTTATGTTTATCTGGTAGCGAAGTTGTAATTAAAGATATGTTTGAGTAGTAATGGACCATGAATGAAGAAAAGCACTTGTCTGGTATAGAATCTAGAAACAATCGGAAAGACAAGATTGTGATTGTGCATTTTATTATATTTTAGGCTTGAAATATTCCAAGCAGTGTCTTTCTTCTTGATACATGTTCTAAGGCATTTGGATATCATGTATAGAGCTTGTTTATTTATTTATTCTTAAGCTAAGTTCATACAACATTTATTTTTACTTAGTTAAGTTCATACAGCTATATTGTATATAGATTGTAATCCAAATCCATTGACTTAACCACTAGCGATCGCTGTTTTCTGCTTGTTTTAGCCTTAGTAAGATGCACCTTAGTAACAAGAGCCATTATGAGGCTAAAGCATGCACATGAAAAAGCTTTTGTTGAGTTTGATGAAAACTATTGTTGTTGCAATGTTTATTTCTGTTCAATATTGGGATAATGATCATTAGCAATGGTAGCAAATTTACCAAAGGGGTCTAGGGTTCAAAGTTCAAACTCGCTAGGTATACATTTGGTGGTGGGGAAAGGGTCGGAGACGGTCACGGGATGCCTTGGTTACATCTGAGTCAAAGACTCGCCCTCCCGGGGTAACCCCAACAAGGAAAACCTCATCCGTTTACCTGTTTACCCAAAAAACTTATTATTTAATCATCACAGCCTAAAACAACATAACACGCCTAATCACTATATTGCGCAGACCTTTTTATTGAAGGTGGTTTTATGCATCTGCATATACCTATCAGTTAATCATTTTCAAACCAAGCAGCCCCTAATTTGGCCCTTTATTAATTCACGAGCAGATAATAGTATTGGAGGACACTAAAGAATACATAGCACATGCACCAGAGGAGGAGAACATAGCACATGATAGACGCCCTTTTGATCTTTTGGTATGTCAATCCACCTTCAAATTTTGAATAACCCAATTTCTTACCTAGTGACCTTAAAGTTTCTTAATTGGTCTCTTGAAAATGTAGGTTATTTTGAATCCAAAACTCAAAAGGAAGGGCCACAAATCAGCATTGTTTTTCGAAGGCTGCTTGAGGTGAGTTCACTAGCCTTCTTTACCATTTTTTAACAGTTAACTCGTAATAAACTTCAAAACACGTAATCCCATTCTGATGCTGATTATTCAAGTGATCAACTCACTATAATCATATTTAAAACGCATATCCAAACACTCCCCTAACACAACACATATGGATGGTGATGGTTCTATAATTGGCATGCTTTTTGCAGTGTTGATGGATATAGAGCATTGGTGGAAAGGTACCTAGAAGTAGAGGTGACAGGGTTGGATAGAGAGGGGAAGCCCATAAAGGTGGAAGCTTGTGGGTGGCAGGCTCGTATTTTACAACACGAATGTGATCATCTAGAGGGAACTTTGTATGTCGACAAAATGGTGAAACGAACATTCAGGACCATAGATAATGTGGACTTGCCTCTTGCCAAGGGTTGTCCTAAGCAGGGCGTTCGGTAGCATTGTGTTTTCAAGATGATTTTGTACTATTTGAGATTTTTTGGCCATTAGTGTAGAGTATATTATGGTCCTCCAAATGGGACTGTAAAATGTTATAAAGAGTTTGGATGTTAAAGATCAGCACTAACCTATTGTCATGTTGATATAGCACTTTGTTTTCCTGATGTAGCATTTTTGTGGTGTGTTTATTGATGAAATAACAAGCACTAAAGTCATGCAATTCATCGACATGTGAGCAAAATTATTCCTATTGAGACAACTATTAATCGAATACCAATATGACTGGATTTAAAAGAACAAAACTGTAAACCATAAAGGATCAAATTTATGTGATCACCGGTATTGATTAAATCTAAGTATAGTAATTATTTCGCATGAACCGGGATTCACAAGTTTATGGCAAAAAAAAGAAGAAAGAAGTTAGCGAACGCCTTGTTGGGGACAACCTTTAGCAAGAGGCAACTTGTGATTCCAATAAGTTCTGAAAGTTCGCTTCTCCATCTTGTCAACATAGAGAATACCGTCTAGATGATCACACTCGTGTTGTAAAATACGAGCCTGCCACCCTGAGGCATCTACCTTTATTGGCTGCCCATGTTGATCCAACCCTGTAACCTCTACCTCTAGGAATCTTTCCACCATTGCTTGGTGCCCATCCACACTGCAAAAATCATAGTAGTTAAAAAGAACCATCATTATCTTCCGCTATGTGTAACATTTTATTGTTATAGACTTGTAGTACTCAACTGCTCAACAAGTATGTATATTATCTTATAAAGATAGACCATATGAGGTCATTGAACTAACCTTACACAATCTTCGAAAAACAATGCCGTTTTGTTACTCTTCACTTTTAGTTTTGGGTTCAAAATAACCTACATTTAATTTCAATAACCAAATAGATATATGAGAACTTTCAGATTGACAATTAATTAACTAGCGGAGTTACATGGTTTAAAGGTGGATTGACATACGAGAAGATCAAAAGGGCGCCTGTCTTGTTCCTCGTTATCTTTATTTGACGAAAGTGCTATGTATAATTTAGTGTACTCCAACACAATAATCTGCGTGTGGGTCAATAATGAAATTACTATTCTTAAAAGAAACCATTACCAAGTAAGGAAAGAAGGTGGAACGAAAACTAACTCTTAAAGGAACACCAATCTGGGGAGCAGAAAGGCTAACTGCAAGTTCTTTTCTCATGACCTTAACCATATCATCAATAACCTTCTCAATACGAGCCGACCCAATTTCTCCAGGATACACTTCACGAGCGGGTTGATGAAGCACTGGGTCACCCGCTTTCACAACACTTGGCAAATCTGATTTCCCACTTGTAAAATAACGTAAAGCCAGCAAACATATAATCACAACAATTGGCAAATCCGATTTCTCACTTGTAAAATAACGTAAAGCCAGCAAACATATAATAACAAGTGCTATAGTTTTTTTCTTCTTTCCCAACCATGCTAACCAACCTTCCCTAGTCCGAGAACTTGAATGAGTCCTAAAACCTCTGGTATTTCTGATAAAGTCTGTGTTAAAGGCGGATTTCGTCAAAGGAAATTGAGTTCTTAGAATAGGCTGATCATGTTGAGGTCGAACAACGACACTTCTAGTTTGAAGAAATGGCGCGGCTAGTGGTTTTGACGAGAGGCGATGGGATAGTCTTCGGACGGCCTCCTTGCCCCTTGAAGAAATGGTGCCATAAAGAAGTTTGTTGTACATTTTTTGTAAAATGGCTTGTTATGAATGTATTGATCATTTTGCTTTTGATATATGATAGTTGGTTTTCATCTTCCTAAAGATGCTCATTGTACTTGCCCATATAGTAGCTTTTCAGCTAGTTATAAGTCAGGATTCTGTTGTGCGTCAGCGACTCACATTCACGCAAATCACATGATCTCAAATTTTTTACTTTTCATGCTATTACAAGATAAATTGGGTTATCAAGTCATATTGGTGTAATTATTTCTTCTCATATTTAGAAATATCTTTTAGTTATAAAAAATATAATTTCACGACAACACATAAAAAGAGTGCTGTGGTTTAAACACATAAAAAGAGTGCTGTGTTTCAAGTGTGTAAAAATGAAGATTCCTTTATAATGAGAGTGACATTTTGACATTTTGTGCTAGAGTGTCATTTTGCAGGTACCTACCTAAGCTTGTTAAATACTGGTAACATTTATTGGTGACTTTTTGCTGTTTAAGTGATATTTCAGATTAGTAGGTAGAAAAGTAAAATGAAGACTTCTATCTTAGGACATTTACTTTTTAAATGATGTTTCAGATTCCTGTGTAAAAAGCAAAAAACATATGGCTATTTTTGTTTAAAAGTAATTTTAGATGTATGAAGTTTTAACTTTTTTATACAGTAATAAATATTTGACAAATGTGTTGTCTAATAAATTTTTTTGTTTCTTTTGCAATAAATATTTGATGTAACAAGTGATAAAAACATTAATTATCTGATTTGATGTATATCTAACCCTTTTGAAATAACTCTGTATATATATGAGTATAATTCACAACTCAAAACAATCACAATCAAATAACATTTTACAAACAATGTAAAACTTAGCAAATTCACCAAGTTTAAAAATGTTACGGAGTTAACTTTGGGTAAAAGGCGTGTTTCAAAATACTTGCAATATATCAGGTTTGACTAAATATTTTTAGTCTGAAAATTGTCACACACATCTTCGTTTTGCACTTATCAGGTAACATACATGTTCTCTACAATAATTTTTTTGTACTTTAACTATTATGTCAATTTAAATTATGTTTTTTAAAATAAGACATATTGTGATTTTATAAACACGACAAAACAAAAAAAACTTTGATTTCTTATAAAAACTGCCTTACAAAATAATTTTTGTTTAAAAAAAAACGTAATTTAACAAATTCGTAGTACTTTGTAAACAAAAAACATACATGATGGATAGGATGTCACCAAACAAATGGAGTGTATACCCCAACGCAAGGCCAACGCTGGTAAGTGGGGTATGGTAACGCAGCCCAACGTCGTTGGAGCGTTGCCATACCCTCGCTCTTATACTACTTTATTACCAACTTGATGTAAGGTAACTCACACAACACCCCACAAAAATACTTTTTTTTCTTTTTAAATAAATACTCACACACACAAAGGAGCACAAAAGTCGGTCGGGAGACTGATCCACTTCTCTCATTTTGGCATAGGTGACCACGGCGCTTGGTTTCTAGTGTAACAATGAGACTTGGTCGCTGAAGGTGCCACATGGGCAAAGACTTAGGGTGTGTTTGTTTCATTAAGATGTTTCACATCTGAATCTGACTACCACATCTTACTAGTAAGAGGTGGCTATAATGTCTGAATCTGATTGAAAAATTATTGTTTGTTTTTTTTATAATTGTCTAACTGGTTTTAATTTTCCTTTTTTAAGTGTATATTACACTATTGCAATACGATTAATAAGTAGATAGTGTAAACTTGAAACAAAACATTTTTATTATAAATTTAACACAATTATAAATCATTAAATAAATTTCTTAAGACATATCCAAAATTTAACATAATTTGTGCCGCGATTTGATCTCATAAGTTAATCATTTATTGTTGATCCGCGTCACCTCTGTCAACAAGCGTGTTACGATTATCACTTCAATTTGTCGGTTTCACAAAAAACTAGCTCGTTTCTAATTTACTGAACCCGAAAAATTCAATCCAACGCTACTTATAGTCCAAATTATAATACCAAAATACATATAAGGTCACAAAACCAATTTACAAGTTATAGCTTGCAAAATTCAGCTAAAAAAATTGTAAACCCCTAAAATGTGTGTTGGCCCAACCACAAACCCACCACCCTAAAACCCAGCCCATAAATTAACCCTAAACCTAAGAATTTATATATGCAGTTATGCACATAAACACCTACGCCACTATTATATTTTCAGTCACCAAAGAAGCCTTCCTATCAATCGAAGCTAAAACAAGAAAAGTCATAGACCTTTTGAATCTTCTTGTTGTTGGTGTTTTTCTTTGTTGTATTTCAAGGACAGGTAGGTGCTTACATTGAAACTCATCTATATTTATAGATCAATGATGGGTTTATATTGATCTTTAAAGATCTTTTATTAAAATCAAAACCCAAGATCTTTTATTTATTTTTGTTCTTTTTAGCTTTTGTTTGATATTGTGGAGTTGGATACATATGGGTAAGAGGTGGTAATACATTATCACCAAGTCTGATCGAGTAAGATATGCACCATCTGACCGCGTCTGACTCTCGGAAAAAAAACAAACAACCAACACGTCTGACCGCATCTGACTAGTCAGGCGTCAGATGTGGTTCAGATGTTTTTGGCAAAAACAAACACACCCTTACTCGATCAGACTTGGTGATAATGTCTTACCGCCTCTTACCCATATGTATCCAACTCCACAATATCAAACAAAAGCTAAAAAGAACAAAAATAAATAAAAGATCTCGGGTTTTGATTTTAATAAAAGATCTTTAAAGATCAATATAAACCCATCATTGATCTATAAATATAGATGAGTTTCAATGTAAGCACCTACCTGTCCTTGAAATACAACAAAGAAAAACACCAACAACAAGAAGATTCAAAAGGTCTATGACTTTTCTTGTTTAAGATTCGATTGATAGGAAGGCTTCTTTGATTTATGTTCCGTTTGTTACAAGAGAAAATAAAGAAAGATTGGTTGTTGTTTTGGTGATTGAAAATATAATAGTGGCGTAGGTGTTTATGTGCATAACTGCATATATAAATTCTTAGGTTTAGGGTTAGTTTATGAGAGCTATAAAATCTCGTTGCTATGCACTCGTCTGTTAATCTAAAAAAAGGTTGATAGTTATGTTGAAATGTAAGAAGTAAGAAAACTGTTGAAAGTATAGGGGCTGAAGTGAAAGTTTTAGACCTATGCCCAATCGACTGATGAGAGGTAATGTCATCCGGTCTATAGTCTCCGATCTCCGATCTTATTCCGGTGTATGTTTTCCTTTTATTCATTCTCTTTTATAAATTATATTCTTTATTTATTTATTAGCTATTGATTGATGTTACGTTTAGGAGGTTAATATTAAATTAAGATACATTAATTAATTATGTCTTGTAAAACATGACTTATGAGTAGAAGATTGTTCATTGTTAAGGTTTTAAGATATATGTTTAATTAGCTCAACTTGTTCCTTTCCAGAGGTGTTTGGCATTGCATTTTGTCAGTGTACTACGAGTAATCAGTTTCTAGTGTTTGGCAAAAAAAAAAACGATTCTTCCTTAAACACATCCAAACAAAATGTCGTCCCGGTTTTTTTACTAGCGTTTACGTCATTGTGATTTTTTCTTGTCATGTAATCACTTCCGGTGCGCTATATGCCAAATACCGGGGTGTTTGTTTTATTGATTAAGCTTATTATATGTAGGCTTATGAGCTTATTTGATTTCGGCTCATATTGCATAAGCCTCAGTTTTCTGGCTTATTTTGAGACATGTGGACATAACTACCTTATATAAGCCCACATGTCTCAAATATTCCAGAAATTTGGAGCTTAAGCTAAAATCAAATAACCTTGTAAGCCCACATATAAGCTTAAACAAACACCTTGAAAATTATTTGTAATTGTTTGCATAAGGATTTTCAAAATGGATATGATAAACGTTTTGAATTTGATTGCATATATGTTTCTTCTTGATTTTAACATTTGCTTGAAATTCTTGTTACAGATTTGCATCAAATATACTATTGGATCAAAATGGCTAGTACGGCATGTTTTATGATCATTAGCAAAAATGACATTCCTATATACGAGGCCGAAGTAGGGACTGCGCCTAAGGTATCATAAAACGCTTCTCAGTTTCAANGGATGTGAAACATCTTAATGAAACAAACACACCCTAAGATATGCACCATCTGACCGCCTCTGACTCTCGGAAAAAAAACAAACAACCAACACGTCTGACCGCGTCTGACTAGTCAGGCGTCAGATGTGGTTCAGATGTTTTTGGCAAAAACAAACACACCCTTAGTCACCCAAGGCTCTATTACGTCCAGCCTAACAAATGTTAGATCACTATTCTTTTGTTTGATTTGGTTATATTTGGTCCAATTTGCATGGTTCACACTTTATGTTTTATCAGCTTTATTAAGACACATGAAATTAAAATCAACTAATACGTAGCGTTGACACGCTATGATATTTTTGGCACCAAACGTACCGACCACTTGACAATGACTAGCAATTAGCGTTTAACAATTTATTAACAATGGCAACAAGCATTACTGTTTTTTCTTAATGCTTCAAATCAAAATGTTACTTCTAGTATCATTTATTAGCATTTAACTTTTACACTTAGTAATTATAGCTATACAACTATATTACCAAACACACTATCAGTACAATCAGTTATCGCTACTGTTATTTTCGCCAAACAAACCATATATCTTAAACTAAGTAACCCTTGGAATCAAACTCTTTGGACATGATATACCCTCTCGTTCAAACAAAAACCTCTTAAACGAAGTATAATCCATAATACATGCATTTTACAAATTTTACAAAATGATGATTTTACTTTTACCTTTACATAACTAATCTTGTAGCGATCATTTCAACTAGAGTTAATAGTATACGGTAGTAAACGTGATCAAAATTCTATTTTCATACTTGATCTATATCTATATCTATATTATCTATAAAATAAAAATGGTAAAAGTAAAAAGTAAAAAAAAATAATAAAAATGAAATGTTGAAACAATTATTTATGAGCAATTTCAACTATTAGTATACATATGTTTCAAAAGTAAACTATTAACACACATGTTTTACCGGGGATTTCCCTATATCCAAAAAAAAAACTATTAATACACATCGAGTGACTCGGGTAGCTTCAAACCTGGCAAGTTGACACGGTTTAATTTGACCCGTTTTTTGACCCAAACTGTCGGGTTGACCCGGTTTATATTGACCAGTTTTTCGATCGGAACGGTTCAACCGGTTGAACCACCTGGGTCGAACCGGGTTTGAAAACATTATATTTAATCCCCAAATTCTCAAACTTTTATTATTTTTCGTTTATAACTCATAAACTATTTTTTATCACTAAAACTATATGCCACTATAAAATCTCGTTGCTATGCACTCGTCTGTTAATCTAAAAAAAGGTTGATAGTTATGTTGAAATGTAAGAAGTAAGAAAACTGTTGAAAGTAAAGGGGCTGAAGTGAAAGTTTTAGACCTACGCCCAATCGACTGATAGAGAGGTAATGTCATCCGGTCTATAGTCTCCGATCTCCGATCTGATTCCGGTGTATGTTTTCCTTTTATTCATTCTCTTTTATAAATTATATTCTTTTTTTATTTATTAGCTATTGATTGATGTTACGTTTAGGAGGTTAATATTAAATTAAGATACATTAATTAATTATGTCTTGTAAAACATGACTTATGAGTAGAAGATTGCTCAACTTGTTCCTTTCAGGAGGTGTTTGGCATTGCATTTTGTCACAGTTTCTAGTGTTTGGATATAGCTGCAAAAAAAACCGATTCTGATTATTTGTTGGTCGTTTCCTTAGACACATCCAAACAAAATGTCGTCCCGGTTTTTTTTTACTAGCGTTTACGTCACTGTGATTTTTTCTTGTCATGTAATCACTTCCGTGCGCTATATGCCAAATACCGGGGTGTTTGTTTTATTGATTAAGCTTATTATATGTAGGCTTATGAGCTTATTTGATTTCGGCTCATGTTGCATAAGCCTTAGTTTTCTGGCTTATTTTGAGACTTGTGGACATAACTACCTTATATAAGCCCACATGTCTCAAATATTCCAGAAATTTGGAGCTTAAGCTAAAATCAAATAACCTTATAAATGGATATGATAAACGTTTTGAATTTGATTGCATATATGTTTCTTGATTTTAACATTTGCTTGAAATTCTTGTTACAGATTTGCATCAAATATACTAGTGGATCAAAATGGCTAGCACGGCATGTTTTATGATCATTAGCAAAAATGACATTCCTATATACGAGGCTGAAGTAGGGACTGCGCCTAAGGTATCAAAAAACACTTCTCAGTTTGAACTGTTATTTACTCTTTGTTGTACTAGAACTGCGAGGTATAATAAAAGTTCTCAGTTTGAACTGTTATTTACTCTTTGTTGTACTAGAACTGCGTTTCGTCTATAGATTTTAGTCAATTCAATAACCGTGTTGGACTTGAAACTAGGAAAAATTGCTTCTTCAATGGACTATGTATGTTATTATGCTTAGGAGTGGTTCATCGCTTCATTGTTATTTTGTTTTTGTTTCATTTCATTCAATCTTTCACAACCTGCTTTTAGTTAAAGTAATCACTATTGTCTTATCTTTCATAAAGATTAGTTAGACGAGATAGCTTTGGGTACTGTGCACATAACCAAACAACTTATCATCTTCATGTTTACCTATTTTTTCGTATAACATGTGTACCTTGTAATGACATTCTAGAAAGAAGAAGCTGCACATCAGCATCAATTTATCCTCCATGCGGCTTTGGATATTGTTCAGGATCTTGCATGGACAACAAGTGCTATGTAAGACTCATAATCACTCTCACCGACACTCAGAATCCTGGGAAAGTTTCTTTTTAATTATTTATCTGATCTTCCGTGGCTATGTACTCATGTTTTAACTTTTCTGGTTCCAGGTTTTTGAAAGCAATTGACAGGTTCAACGATTTGGTGGTGTCAGTATACGTGACAGCTGGTCATATCCTTCTTTTAGTAATTTTTTTGTTAGTTACTCCAACATTGCATTACACAAAGAACACACTACTTACACTTTGGAATGAGTTTTCAGTTTGTTTCAATGCCAATTAGCTAGAAAAGTTTCATAGTTGGTATAATCAGTGAATTTATATTGGCATCTTTTCATTTATTTTTCTTAACTCAAGCTGTACATACGCGATTGATGCTGCTTCATGACTCTCGTAATGATGATGGAATCAAGAGTTTTTTCCAGGAGGTCCACGAGCTCTATATAAAGGCAAGTTTTACTTTATTGACTGTTTTTGTGATTGTGAGTGCTCTCCTAAAGCGCATATCTGTTCCTAGTTGGCAAACCATTGTTTTTAATTTGTTTCACCTTACCAAGTGTTTTAATATAACTTTCAACTTTTTGCAGATTCTTCTGAATCCTCTCTACCTGCCAGGATCTCGTGTTACATCTTCACATTTTGATACAAAGGTCCGAGCACTCGCAAGAAGGTACCTATAAGGCTGTCATCTTAAATCTTAGTGTAAACTTCAATCTCCGCCCATTTTATGTCACATCCCCGTGTCAACTTTGGCTTTCTGCTGTGACTATTGAATTTATGGGGTTATGTAGAAGTGAGTGATGTTCTTGGATTCTAACCGATTATACATGGCCTTTTGTTTGTTTCAAGTTTTCACTATAAAATAGGGTTGATATTCTTGTATCTTATATCATATAATGCTAAGACTTGATCATGAAAACTATCTCCATGTTTGTCAATGCTGAATTTACGAGTCAATTTATCAAGTTTTTTTAGAGAAGGGAGTCAACTTATCAATCATGATAGTTGAATTTTGCTATCCTGTTTAGATTATGTGATATACATAAGCCCAAAAGTCGTAGCTATTATTATCTGTACATTTCATTGTGAGCTACAAAATGAAGATGATTACAAAAGGCGGAGCCTAAATGAATGGAGAAGAAGCAAGATTCGGGTGAAGAAAGAGTCCTTTAATCGGGTGATTTTTTAGTTGTTTTCCGCTCGCGCTATTACAACCTTCAATAGAACACCACCCCCATTTATTCTTGGTGTCTTTGACTCTTCTCCATACCACCATTCCTGAAGCAATATCCTTGTATAAACACACTCCCTCTTCTATTCCAGCACACTTGGTACTACTCCCAGCAAAGCTTTTTGCCAATTCATGTGGTATTCTCTCTATCAAAATCCATTCATCACCCTCTCCTAGCTCCCAAACCAACACATCCCTGTCATGGGTCCCGCCAACAACCGCAACCTTTCCGTTTCGTGGGACCAATGCAGCAAATTCGAGTGTGTCACCCATTGGCACACTGAGTTCCTTCCATTTCGTCGTACCCGTTTCAAAGCTCATTATGCTATATGCACGGGCTGAGGTCATCCAGTATAGGACCCCATTTGAATAGACACTCTCGTTTGGGGTCCACACAGTAAGCCTCACGGCGAACTCGACTGGCATGGACCCCATGACTGTCCACTTATTACTTATAGAATCGAACATTTCTAATGTCGGCTCGTATGAGGCGGCGCCGCCACTTGCAGCCTCAGACATGCCCCCAGCCGCATACAACTTGAACTGGTTGGTACAACCCTCTATGACTCCCACTGCTGGATTAGTCCTTGGTTTTTGCAGATGTGGAAGGTGACCAAATTGACCAGTAAATGGATTACAAACTGACAACCGAATAGGTGCCCCACCAGTCGACTTAAACAGTACTAAACCTTGTCCCGCAATAGTCGACACAGGTCTAGTCATACTAGGAACATGTTCCAAATTGAGCAAGTGCCAAGTTCTCTCAATTGGGTTATGAACAAAACACAATTGCCTGCTGGTGCGACGAGTGGGCAAGGCAATGAACCATGGCTGGTGATGGCGGCAGATTTGCCTCGTCTCTCTTCCACAGTCATGCCAGTGACGGCAGGCTGCCATGGCACGTGCCAAGGAGCATGGAGGGAGGTAAGAAAACACATTGGCTAGCACATCAGAAGGAAGATTGTCCCACATCTTTGAATTATGGATCAAAACTCAAAAGGGTGCAACAAAGATGAAAGTACATGCAACTATAAACACATGGTGCAATAATTGAAAACTGTGGTTATGATTAATGCATTGAGATGTGTGCCTAGTATTGTTTGTGATCGAATCTAAGGCACATGGGGACATGCGCTGAATATATTACAATTTGTTTTGTTCATTTGTATATTTTTAAGGTTTGGTTCTTAGGAGAGGTGAAAGGCCATAACAGCACAGAAGCTTCCAAATTTCATTTCTGCAAGTTTTTGTTTTGGGATCTTCTTGTTGGTTCACCTATCGTGTACAGTTCTACTGATTTTTCTATGGGTACTTCATGTACACCAAACGATAATGATGTGCAAAATGAAGCACACAGTAATTACATGACATGACATCGCGGTCCATTCTTGACAAGTTTGCGTGTTAAAAATGTTATAGTAATTAGTCTTTGATTATATTTAAGTAAAAACAATCTGATGGACAGAATGCTAGTCATTATAGCAGAAACTGATAATTTGTGTTAGATAGTACAACTCAAGTATAACCTCTTATATATCAAGACTATAATATACTGAAACCGAGTCATAGACTAGCTAAGTATGTGTATCATTTCACTTATATTAGTTTCAGTTTTAAACATGACAAACTATGAACAGTTTTTGATCACTTGCTCTTGACTTGAATGAAATGTTTCCTCATTTCATATTTTATTGATTGAGAATTGTGTAAGTATGCTTTTGCTTCAGTGGTAGGGACGTGTCAATAGATGTCAAAGATGAAATCCAAAAGTTTTTAGTTATCTTCTAGCCAAACTCTCATTTCTAGAGGAAAAAGTCCTTCACTCACTTAAAGAAAACCAATATAGTAATGCTTTCTAAACTAAATTTTAAGAAATTATGAAATTGGGTGTCCTTTTTAATATTGCTTTTACAAAGGGCATTTTTCTTTTAAGTTATCACTTCAATCATTGCAAAAAAGGCCGGAAGTCCATTAAAAGCAGAGGTGAGGGTGAGGGTCAGATCCTCACTCTTTGCAAAAATGGCCGGAGGTCTTCTAGATGCAGCCTCTCACCTCCTCCATACCCCATGAAAGATGGGATTGGGTACAAAATACTTAAATCATTTGATCCGTTAGACCCAGTTTTTATTTATTTATTTAACTCGTTAAATATGGCAAGAATCAAACATTTTCATAAGCAAATAGGCCAAAATCACACAGTCGCTGAGGGTTGGACTTGTGAGCATTCTAAAACACGAAAACTCAAACTCTTTCATCCCGTGATGAATAAAGCAAGGATTTTTGGCGACACTTCCCTCTAGTAATGGGAAAATAGAAACTTTTCCAAACGTATAAATAAAGATTACATTAGATAACATGTTCATGGTGGTGTTTAAACATTAGTTTGTTAATTTGTCCAATCAATAGATGACCACTACCATATTACATATCTCCATCACTTAAATGAGGTTCAAATTATGCTACTTTTTCATAGGATGACAAAACATGTAACCAATAAATCTGCGTCCCTCCAGTCATGCATGATGCATCATAACATATCATATGTACACTTTTCATTTGCCTATAATATCATATGGCCTGTGGCTGGCTGAATGCCACATTTGCCGCTTTCTCATCAGCTCATAATGCACAACATGCAGATGTCTAATGTCTATATGATACTACATCTTTAAAATGTAGGACCAGCTAGAGCTTGATGCAACCATTTGGGCCCGAAAACCAAATCGGATGAGCATCAATGAACGAACGATACTAATTTCATCTTTTTAAGACAATGACTATTAGACATTGCACCAACCACACCCATACACCAATTTGGAAGATGAAAACAAGTTAACAAAATTTAAGTTCTTTTTCCTTTGTTTTTTAGTCGCTGTCTTAATCTTGTTAGTGATGCACAACACTTTTCTTTACAAGTTGGAAAGGTGACATTATTTTCTAAATGGTTGGTGAATAATTGCTGAATGTCATCAAAACCACCAAAAAAAATACACAAAAAATCTTGATTTCAGATTTGGCTTTTCTGCAAGATATCATGAAGTAGACTCCATGGATTGCTGATTTGACAACAAGTTTCAAGATTGTGCAAAACTTTGAAGGTGGNATTGTCTAACCAGTGCCCTCAGGGCACTAGTTAGACAATCCCTTTGTATATTTTTAAGGTTTGGTTCTTAGGAGAGGTGAAAGGCCATAACAGCACAGAAGCTTCCAAATTTCATTTCTGCAAGTTTTTGTTTTGGGGTCTTGTTGTTGGTTCACCTATCGTGTACAGTTCTACTGATTTTTCTATGGGTACTTAATGTACACCAAACGATAATGATAAGTGCAAAATGAAGCACACAGTAATTACATGACACGACATTGCGGTCCATTCTTGACGAGTTTGGTGCGTGTTAAAAATGTTATTGTAATTAGTCTTTGATTATCTTTAAGTAAAAACAATCTGATGGACATAATGCTAGTCATTATAGCAGAAACTGATAATTTGTGTTAGATGGTAGAACTCAAGTGTAACCTCTTATATATTAAGATTATAATATACTGAAACCAAGTCATAGACTAGCCAAGTATGTGTATCATTTCACTTATAATTAGTTTCAGTTTTAAACGACAATATCAGTTTTTGATCACTTGCTCTTGACTTGAATGAAATGTTTCCTCATTTCATATTTTATTGATTGAGAATTGTGTAAGTATGCTTTTGCTTCAGTGGTAGGGACGTGTCAATAGATGTCAAAGATGAAATCCAAAAGTTTTTAGTTATCTTCTAGCCAAACTCTCATTTCAAGAGGAAAAAGTCCTTCACTCACTTAAAGAAAACCAATATAGTAATGCTTTCTAAACTAAATTTTACGAAATTATGAAATTGGGTGTCCTTTTTAACATTGCTTTTACAAAGGGCATTTTCTTTTAAGTTATCACTTCAACCATTGCAAAAATGGCCGGAAGTCCATTAGAAGCAAAGGTGAGGGTTAGATCCTCACTCCTTGCAAAAATGGCCGGAGGTCTTCTAGATGCAGCCTCTCTACCTTCGGGTAGAGATAAGGCTATCTGCATCTCACCTCCTCCATACCCCGTGGAAGATGGGATTGGATACAAAGTACTTCAATCATTTGATCCGTTAGACCTAGTTTTTATTTATCTATTTAACTCGTTAAATATAGCAAGAATCAAACGTTTTCATAAGCAAATAGGCCAAAATTTTCACACTCGCTGAGGGTTGGACTTGTGAGCATTCTAAAACACGAAAACTCAAACTCTTTCATCCCGTGATGAATAAAGCAAGGATTTTTGGCGACAGTCCCTCTAGTAATGGGAAAATACAAACTTTTCCAAACATATAAATAAAGTTTACATTAGATAACATGTTCATGGTGGTGTTTAAACATTAGTTTGTTAATTTGTCCAATCAACAGATGACCACTACCATATTACATATCTCCATCACTTAAATGAGGTTCAAATTATGCTACTTTTTCATAGGATGACAAAACATGTAACCAATAAATCTGCGTCCCTCCAGTCATGCATGATGCATCATAACATATCATATGTACACTTTTCATTTGCCTATAATATCACATGGCCTGTGGCTGGCTGAATGCCACATTTGCCGCTACCTCATCAGCTCATAATGCACAACATGCAGATGTCTAATGTCTATATGATACTACATCTTTAGAATGTAGGACCAGCTAGAGCTTGATGCAACCATTTGGGCCCGAAAACCAAATCGGATGAGCATCAATGAACGAACGATACTAATTTCATCTTTTTAAGACAATGACTATTAGACATTGCACCAACCACACCCATACACCAATTTGGAAGATGAAAACAAGTTAACAAAATTCAAGTTCTTTTTCCTTTGTTTTTTAGTCGCTGTCTTAATCTTGTTAGTGATGCACAACACTTTTCTTTACAAGTTGGAAAGGTGACATTATTTTCTAAATGGTTGGTGAATAATTGCTGAATGTCATCAAAACCACCAAAAAAATACACAAAAAATCTTGATTTCAGATTTGGCTTTTCTGCAAGATATCATGAAGTAGACTCCATGGATTGCTGATTTGACAACAAGTTTCAAGATTGTGCAAAACTTTGAAGGCGGGTTGGTGTTCTTACTGATAAATTGTTTCAAAGTGATCGTTTGAGCTTAGACACTGGCAAAAGAAGGTAAAAATGTCTCTCCACGCTAGTTACCAGTCAGATTTGTTCCATAGATTGTGTAAGCAAAATATTCAGCATAAAACAAGGATGAATCGAGTTGTAGTAACACCAGTTGCAGAAAGAAGCAACAAACCTCCATCTACAAAGAGTCTTGGCTTAAATTCAACTTCAGTGAGTAGTAGGAATCTTACTAAAGGTCCCTTGTTATGTCAGCCGAATGCTGTGGGAATAATCGGAGGTGTGTCAGCTGACGTGACACTGGATTTTGTTAATAAGCTCGTAAGCTGGAGCAACAAGGGTAACGATGACGGAAAGGGACTACCCTATGTTCTTTGTTCAGATCCAATTCTAAGCAATTCTTGCCAGCTGAGTAATGACACCCAAATAGTGGAAATTCTGAGACATAAAAGGGTTTTTCTCGAGAGATCCGGGGCTCGTTGTATCGTGATCCCTTGTCACATATCACATTTGTGGTATGATGAAGTTTCAAAAGGGTGTTCAGTTCCTGTACTACATATGGGTGAGTGTGTTGCAAACGAGCTTAAGGAAGCTAAGTTAAAGCCAATTGAAGCTGGAAGTCCTGTGCAAATTGGAGTTCTTGCCACCAACGCAATCCTAAACGCGGGATTCTATCAAGATAAACTTCAGAAGGAGGTAACTAAATGAGCACTTTACAGTTAATATGTCGGTATAAACTTCTATGGCTAGAAGTAGAGGTGGCAAGATATAGGCAGGTTGGGTAATGGGTAAATATGGGTTCAGTTTGAAATGGGTCATAAGTATAGGTAAGGTTTGCTTTATGTATGAACACTAAACGCCCGTACTTAATATTTTTATATATGTTAATTATGAGTAAAAAAACAATATTTTACAAATACATCATTAAATAAAAAGGTTAGAAGGTTGCATGCATTAGAAATAGACTCTGGGCGAGTTTCATCTTGATTGGGATAAACACAACCAACATCGACCCATTCAAAACTATATAGGTTATAAAGTTACCTCCTTAGCAACAAGTGACAGAAAGGTATACTGCAGGGTTTTGAGGTTATTCTGCCAGATAAAGCTACCATGGAACACACGATAATCCCATCAATCGAAGCCAAAAGCAGAAAAGACATAGAAGGAGCGCAAAACCTTTTAAGAATTGCAATACAGGTGCTTCTTGTGAGGGCTGTGAATACCATCATTCTCGCCTCGGATGATCTCGGGGATCTTTTGCCACATGATGATCCTCTTTTAAGAAAATGTGTCGACCCATTGGATTCATTAGCTAGGTCAACAGTCAAGCTTGCTCAATCTGCTATTCAAAGCTTTTAATAAACACACGGAAGATATACAACAATGGTGAATTATTATTTTGCATATTGCTAGTATATAAGTATTGGTACCATTTGTGATTCTTTCAAAAAATACATTTAAAGGGAATGTTCTTGAGATAAGAGCAATAGTAATAGTAATTTCCTGAAGATAAAACTGCCTACATAGACTTTAGCAAATCTGCAGCACAAAACACAGTGCTATCTTAAAACGCACGTTAGCTAGTTACATCATATTACTTGAAACTTAATGAGTTAAACTATGGGACGTTGGAACTATATGGTATGAGGCACAGCCGAAAGCCCGAAAGAGTCAACTTAGTTTGCTACATTCCCAGTTTCAACATGGGCAAATGGCAAAACATTGATCCAATCAGCATAAACACGACTAATCTTGTCGACATTTTTCCACTTAAATTCCCACCCTTGCCCATCCACTTGGACAACTTCTCTATCACAAGTCTTGACACATTCAGAAGTCGGATATTGTGCACCTGTAGATCCTTGATTCTGCAGTTCTGCGAATAATAAAAGCATGCATCAGTGATTCAGTGAACAGACTATAACATTAATCAACAAAACGGTAACACACTTAATGGTCAAGGGGCACAACTCTCGACCATTAAGTGTATTTGCTTAATGGTCTGGTTAGAATCATTAAGTTATAATCTTCAATAACTATATGAAGTGTATCTTGTCTTCGCCACAAGAAATTATCCTAACGGTCTGGCTATAATCATCACACTATAAGCTAAAAATGATTTACATTATAGTCAACATTTGTCGACTAAAGGTCGATCACAATGTACAAGCTATGATCATACCAAGGGGTCTTTGGGTGACGCCAAACAGCTTACGCTTATGAGCTTATATCGCCTACTTTTGAGAACTATAAGCTACTCCAAACACTAAATGGTTATTGTGAAAGCCGATTTAGCTTAGAACCGTTACCTTTTTATTTGGTGGCACGTTACATCCAAATTTTTGAAAAAAAAAAAAAAAAAAAAAAAGGGTTAACGTAAGAAAGAGAATAAATAAATAATAATTCCCGAGTTCAAGATTTCTTTCCAAGGTTGTCTAGATTATAGTGGAACAAAAAAGAGCTAACATACCATAAGACACGTGGTACAAGGAAATATACATCAAGTGACACATGTCCTTTCGTACCATATATCTGATAGTTAGTTAACTAACCAATTTGGTAAATCAATCGTGTCTATCTATCTAGCCGAACACCGACAGGAGTAAGAAAAAATGGAAAAAGAAGATGAAGTTAATACACCCGATGTCGAGATTCAGGCAAGCTAGTACTATATCTCTTTTGTGCATCATGCATGCACGTATTATATCCATCCTTAAACGTACGGTATAATATGATATTACAGGAAAAAGGTGAGATATATTTTTTCTATAGGCCGAAAGTAGAGAAAGAAGAAGCACATAGTTACGATGATGTGCAACGTATGTATATTGTTTTAAGGCCAGAGTCCGGGGAGAAGTCCATTGAAGTCAAGCAAGAGGACCCACCTGATACTTCTCAAGGTGGCCAAGGAGCCGAGGTGTGTACATCCGTCTTAAAATAATTGTCCACGTCTTTTAGACATAACACTACTATCAATTAATAGTTATTGTCTCTATGTAGTTTTAACTTTTTTCACATGACTTTTTTCACATGTTAACTGATGATGACGCGTATATTGAGTTTTAACTTTAATAGTTATTGTCTATGTAGTTTTTAAAAGTGTGAAATCATGTGACATATTAGAACAGTAAAATGGACATAAAGTTTGGAAGCTGTTGCTAATTTCTACTTGATTTGTTAATGAATTACTAACAGAAGGTCAACATAGAGAAGGAACCCCTTTTGAGGTTCATTGTCATGGGACAAAAAAGCCTTCCTGATCCAACTAGCAAGAAGAAAGGCAGGCCTCATTGGGGATTTGTAGAATTTGTCACTACCAACATTCAAGATATCAAGGATGCTCTCAAAGGAGGTTTAATCTTATTTTTAGTTGTTTAGCATATTGGTTGCTTATCGGTTTTATTTTTTTTGGGTAAAAGGGATTTTTCACCCTGGTAAAATGGCTTATCGGTTTTAAGTTAGTCGAAATATAGTACTCCCTCCATCTGAACATTAATATTGAGTAGAATATTATAGGAACACATAGTTTGACAAAATTTTGGTTATTGCAGTTTCAGTTTAGCATTATGATACCTCCGTCCCAAAATTATAGTCCCCGTTTGACTTTTTCGGTCTTTCTTTCTCAACTTTGACTTTAAATATTTTTATTTGTGTTATACAATACTTGATAAAAATTATACCAATGAAAAATACATTTAAAACTCAAATCAATTCATATATTTTGCATCAAGTAATTATGTAATATAAACAAAAATACTTAAGGTCAAAGTTAACAAATAAAGACTGAAAAAGTCAAATGGGGACTATAATTTTGGGACGGAGGGTTTGTAGTAGGGATAATAATGGGTAGTTGATCATTTATATCTTAGACACGTCTTTTGAAACGTATTAAAATAGTAAGTGGCCGATAAGTTTGGGACGGAGGGAGTAATACATGTTTTAATGTGCTGATATATGCATTCATGTTTAAGAGGAATATGAAACAAAGACGAGGGGACACAGGCACAACCCTCCAGCAAGGGCATTAGGGGAAGGCGTATACCGCATACTAAGGCACCAACATAAGAAAGATAAGAAGATGCACACCCATCTGATTTATAAACTGGAATTCCCCTCAGCGGAAGGTGACGCAGCAGAACATCAGCCACAGGAGGCATTAAATGTTGAAAGGGAGGCTTCTTTCCTGATACAAATAAAAAATCCCACCAAAAAAGGACGAAATGAGTTCAGGGGTCTCAAGAGAAAGAGGAAGCCGGTGTTTCCTAAGCATCTGCAAGAGCGGTTTGGAAAACTGCGTTACCATGCTGCTGATTAGGAGTGGCAATCGAGTCGTGTTCGTGTTGACCTATTCGGGTTCGCGGGTTGGCGGGTTGAAATAACCTCAACCCAAACACGACCCATTTATTAATCGTGTCAAGAAGCTCAACCCTAACCCAAACCTGCATAACACGTGTAACCCGTTTGTGACCCGTTTAACCTGTTTAAGCAAATATGTCAAGCAGTGAATAAGATTGGTGATTTGTTGATTTAACTAGCTTAAATGCAAAAATGATATAAGGATCTAATATATAATAAAAATAACATATAAATAACTATACGACAATTTCAATGATATCTGAGTTATAAGTTATAAGCGTCGATTTCAATAAAATCTTAGTTATAATCATAATTCACTCATATTAAGAATATAACAAATTACATTTAATCCATATCCAACATTAAAACCAAGTTATATATTTTATTTTTAGAGGTTTATATACTTAAACGGGTTCACGTGTTGACCTGTTTAACACTTGCTCAACCCAAACACGACCCGTTTATTAAACGAGTTAGACGGGTTGACCTGTTTTTGACCCAAACCTGTTTATCCTCAACCCAAACCTGTTTAACTTCGTGTCGGGTTCGTGTCGTTTATCGTGTCGTGTCGAGAATTGCCACCCCTACTGCTGATCCACCTGATTTCCTGAACTATCAAGGTTGTGAATTTTTGCTGATATCAGCATCTGATAACATACACGAGGAGCTTGGAGTGGGCATTCACAAGGAAACTTCTTGCTCTGACCTTATAAATACTTTTGGTGCTGAGACTTCAACTGATGCGCTTCTAAAAGGCATTTGGGTTTGAATATTATAGTTGCTATGTTCTACGAATGTCAGCTAGACTGTGTAGTATATCAGATGTACAGCTAGTATAACCTTCTCCTTGGTTTCCTGTATACATATGTATGTTGTAGGATCTGTGTATCTGTATATATAAGTATGTAGCATTGTAACTGTATGTGAATGAATGTATGACTGGTTGTCTTCTATGTATGGTTAATGTCTGCGTCTTTCCGCAGTTTGGATGTGATTAGTTACATCCTCATTTGTAACAGTGATGCACAATTGCTTCTTTCTGTTGTAGCAGTGATGCGCAATGGCCCTCCTTCTGTTCTTTGCTCAGATCTGATTTTAAGTGAACCTTTTAGGCCACAAAATTCTTGACAGGTGAATGATCACAACCAAATTGTGGGAATGTCGAGACAAAGGTTCTTCTTGAGAGATTTTGTGCTCGTTGTACAGTGATATGTTAGTCACATATCACATTTGTGGGTGTCATGGATATTCAAAAGGGTTCTCTGCTACTGCACAGTTAAGAGTGTGTCGCTAAGGATCTTAGCTAAGCTATGTTAAATCCACTCAAAACTGGGTGTGTCCAGCAGCGTTATTCGTAAAAGTGGGATTCTATCTACAGAAACTTCAAAAGGCTGAGGCTACAACTACGAGGTTGTAAGATTGGTTGGTAGGGCGGGCTGGGTGATCCATAACAACAGGTACCGCTTATAATGGGTCATTTCAAGTATGGGTCAGTCCAGGTTGGGTTGACTCGTGAACACATACTGTCCATTTTCTAAGAACTTCCTAAAAGAACTATGCGGCAACTATAATTACAAAGAGCAAAATTTTCTACAATTATAACAGCTCATTTAACAAAAAGGGATTAGGCGGCTTTTTCCCATTTGACCTGTTTCAGATATAGCAGAAGCAACATTGATACGTTCACAAGTAACCACCTCTATCTAAAGCGACAAGCAGGTTTTCAGACACGTCTTATGAGCTCTATATATGCCGTCAACTCCTATGTGTATTTGATATATGTCCAACCCTTGGAGCTTGAGGTTGTTCCACCTTATAAAACTAACATACAAAACACCAAAATCCCATCAGCATAACCAGTAACGACATACAAGGTGACTAATCCTTTTAAGAATTGCTTAACAAGTGCTTCTTGTTAGGCCTGCGATTTGTGAATATCATCATTCTTGCATCAGATGATATGAAGGCACTTCTGCAATATGATGATCCTCGTTTGAAAAAATGTGCAGACGCATTACATTAACTAGCTAGTTCAAGCGTCAGACTTGCTCAATTTTCCGTTGCCTAGTCCATTACTATTATTTTGTGTAGTACAAATATAAGAAATGAATATAAAGAAAACATCTTGAGAAAATAGTACTAGGAACAGCAATCTCCTCTTGGGTTCTTGATTAGCAAAAAGTATACGAAGATAAGTTTGCTACATAGACTGGTAGACTAGCAAATCTGCAGTAAGGAATGCAGTGCTATCATAGAATATAGTAACTAATTACATCATCTTTTCAATATCTTCATAGAGTTAAACTACCGCAGTTGTGAAACTAAAAGTCAAGCAATGTATCATCATCGATCCAATCAGCATAAACACGACTAATCTTGCCTCCATTCTTCCACTTAAATGCCCATCCTTTCCCATCCATGTTTTCTTCACAAGTCTTAACAAGCCATTCGCTGGATCCTTGATTCTGCAATTCTGTGAATAATAAAAACAATCACTCAGTTAAAACATTGATCAAAGACTTATTTATTATGACGATAGCAAATCTGCAACAAGGAATGCAGTACTATCCTAGAATTATACCAAAATTTCAATCTTCAGACGTATTATGACTATTATCTATTAGATTTGTGAAGCTATACATCAAGTGGTTAACTATTTTCCTTTGGGACAACATGGTAGTCAGCAGTGGTCAAAGAAAGTTCAATCGCAAGCTATGATCATACTAAAGGGGGTGTTTAGATGTACGTTTAAATTATAGTCACAACAACCACTTTGTGTGTTTGGCAAAAAGCCAAAAACAAACTAAGCTTAAAATATTCTGTTCATTTAGTGTAAAACAGTGACAGTAAGTAAACTAGATAAAACTGTAAAATTACTTTCTTATCCTATAAGTCACAATGATTGCTTAGAAAAAGCACATTCAAACACCCCTTATCTGTTCATTTAGTATAAAACAGCACAATAATTTGACAGTTTTATCTAGTTTACTTACGGGGTGTTTGGGATTGCTTATTTGTTCTGCTTATCTGATTATTCTTCAGCAGAAGCCATTTACCAGCTTATTTGCTACTGTTTATTTACTTTTTTTAAGTAAAATAAACGATTCTGATAAGCAGGTAGGATTTATTCAAAGTGCTTATGTTTGTTGTAACTAAAATTATTCTTTTACATACATATCTAACTTAAAACCTTTTATAAATGAACTTGATTGAATTTTTTTGAAAAAATAGCTATTTTCGAGTAGTCTCACATTTCTTTTACAAAATAAGTAAAATTCAAACACCCATCCTAGGAGTACTTTTGTTTAAGCAGCTAGAAGTACTTCTTTTCAAGCAGAAATAATAAGCAATCCAACACCCCCTTAATTATTGAACAATACCCAAACCCCATGAGAGCAAGTTATGGGAAAGTAGTATGCAAAGAGTCATACCCGTGGCTAAGGGTATAGAGACTGCTTAAAATTGTCATGAAATGAGACAAAGGACGGACGGGGCATATTTTGATTAGGTACAAAACCCATCTAGACTCGGACCCAACCTATCTAAACCCGGACCCATTTAGACCCATATTTTTAGAAGGCCTATCTAGACCCGGACCCGTATAGATCCAAACCTATCTAGACCCATGACTCAAACCTATCTAGACCCGTGACTCAAACCTGGCCTGACACACCTATTTTGCACCTTTAGTCCATTTAAAAAAGCAATTTTCTTTACCGGATGAATTTAAAAAAATAAAAGGGGTAAACGGTGAGGTTTTCACTATTCAAGTTACTAGGGAAGAGCGAGTTTTTGACTTATATGTCTAACCGGGGTAACCCCATGACCGTTTCTGACGCTTCATTGGCCACCCCTAAATGTGTTACCACTAAGCCATTATTTGTGGTTTAAAAAAAATCGAGGCTTTTTACAAAAAATAAAATAGCATTAAGCCGCAAAAGTACATAGGTATCCCGTGACCCCCCGAGACCCACCTTGTTCCAATGAAACAGTAAAAATTATCAAAAACTACCTGAAACACCATGAGCATAGGAACAATTAGTCCCATATCGACAAGTCCCGCTCGCCATCCATTTGTGACACAACCTAGTCTTCCACGTCATATGCATCTTCCTATAGTCCCTCAACTCATCACCATTCATAACATTTGCTCTACTACTACTACTTTTGAACCCATGAGTGAAATGACAGGTGTCCCCATACTGACATGTCTCACCATTCATAAACCTCCAACATGGTTTGGTTGAGGTGGTATGAATGAAACAGCATTTGTCACCGTAGGCGCACATGCCACGTTGGAAACGTTTGCAGACTTCGGTTTTGAGTCGTTTCGGATTATTATTATTATGAGACATTTTTGCTTAAGGTTTTTGGTTTTTTTAAGGGTTTATGATTTAGAAGAAAAACCCTATTTTATTTGTTTTGTTTTGTTGTTAGTAGTGGTGGTACTGGTTTTTTATCATGGCGAGTGGAATTCGCATAACGGTTTTGCTTTTTTTGTCGTATATGTGTAAGCTAACAGAATTTGTTAAAAAGTATTACTGGATAATCTGACTGTAATTATATTTGTAAATTGGACCTTCGGACCATTTGGAAGTTTGGACCGACTACCGAGCATATTGGAACTGTCGAACTGCGGACCATTTGAAGTTTTGGACCTAGAACAAAGCTGGACTTTAATCGGGCCATTGGCTTACAATCATTTTGGCCTCATCACACTTTTTTTTTTTTTTTTTTTTTTTTTTTTTTTTTTTTTTTTTTAATTTTTATAGTTTAGTACTTTAGTTGAATTCGTCTTTAGCTTGATACAGAAAACAAATTTAGACTCGAGATCTTCTATCATTTTTGCTGAATCTGATGTAAAAAAATGTAACCTTTAATTTTAACTTTATCTGGGCACAATAGTAACCTACAACGACCCACAATCTTCCTGGCTATTTCAGTTTTCTTTCTCCGACGACCTACATAGACACAGTAAGGCGACCTACACTAAAAAAAACATACCCCACAAAAATACATTTTAATTAATAAAACACACACAACACAACACAACATTCGGTCGAGACCACGGACCCTTTGTGAGTTTTGGAGCCGACCGTCCCTCAGCGACCCTCATCCTACAGTGGTGACGACTGACGACCCACAGTGACCCCAGCGACCCATATGGTCGAGCGATCATTGTGCCTAGCCTGACATTACTTACTAGGCCATGTAATATGAACCTCAGATGATTAAAAAAGGCTATTTTCTTTTCCATAATATGATTGTACTAACATATATTCGTTTACCTAATTGGCTAATTGTATCATTTTTTACTTTTTTGTATATTGGAAATATCGGATAATGTATCAAAGCAAGTAACGTATTATTTTGGTAGTATAAGCTTCCAAATCAAATCAAACAACTTATAATAAAAGGTTTAATATATATATCGCAATTTTTATGAGCGTTGTTGGTCACTTCCCACTTCCCAGGGTGTTCTTGACTGCACCAGCCGCACCCTCGGCTACGTTGGCTGCACCCGTTACAGCACCTTGCGCTAAACCCATCACACCACTCGCTGCTCCCCCAGCCACATCTGCTGCTCCATGTGCCATTGTCTTCACTGAATCACCCGTCTGCATAATATTGAATATATTTACATTTCCAAAATTTGATCTCATAAATTCCAAATAACTCTAATAAGTTTGACATAGCTAGATATGATACCTGTTGTACGACACCAGCATTTTGGTTCGTTGCTGCATCTTTATGCAACTGTCACCATATTGTAAATGCACCGAAAATTAAAGTAGGTTAGGTTCGAGACTATATGTACGTAACATATGTTTGCATTTAATTTCTAATTGTGTGTAACGTATTTTCAAGTGCAACAACTTACATATACGAAAATATAAATTGAATTACATTTGTTGTGACACTTACGTTAACTTGTGAAGAATATCGTATACAAATGGTAAACAATATATGAAGGAAAAAAAATATGAAAATATGTTTACATGTAAATGCGGGGAACTTGTATATGAAATTGCAAACATGAGAAAAATGTAAATCCAAAGAGCTTGAAATACCTGAGATTGACCGGTTGCGGCCTGGGAGTCCAAGGAGGCTTGATCTTGTTGGTTCATCATGTTTCTTTTCCTTGTTTGATCGATCTTTCTGTAACAAAACTGAAGAGGCCGGTTTGCTGTGGAAATAAAAATGGCGTATTTATAGAAAAGTTTGCGAATGAAACCAGAACGAAAGGCTTGGTTAACACATGTCATACTATTAAAATGCTTGGCATGCCTTAAGATAAGGCACTATTTATAGAACACGTTTCGGTGTTCAAATGTTGTTGACCAGGTTATGTATATATATATGTCGAATTTCCTAAGGTTTTGCAACATGTTTTGGTTTGTACTACACTCGTCAAAAACTAGCAAACGTGCTATATCACATTCGGTGTTGTGTGTGTGTGTGTGTGTTTTTNACGTCACTAAATAGCATCAAACATTCATACTTAATGAAGGCCCAAAGCTGATGAAAAACCATACGCCCATATGATAACTCAAAACTTTGGGCTAACATATATGCTTAGAGCCCATATAGTGACTCCTTTGAATTGTTATCCAACTGACTAATTCTATTTGTCTATGTATATGCATTATTCAATCTTTGTTGTACCACACTGAATTGTTTAAGAAAGATGAGTCGTATAATAAAAATTGTTTTCATTTAATAAAGAGACCTTTCAGAATCAATTCACCTATACTACATTAAAATAATTTTTATACCAGAAACGTTAACTTGGTTGTAATGTCATATTTGTATCAGAGGAATCGCATATTAGTCATGTCATCTGTATCAAAACCAATTCTTTATGTATATTAAATTTTCAAGAAACAAAAAACAAAATCCAGTGGTTGTGGTTCAAAAACACAGAGATATTTGAACACAATTGTATATATAACCAACAGAATATCATTTACCATCTAAAGTCAATATTACATTACAATCTTAATGAAATCCCAAAACTGAAATTCTCATACAAGTAATTCCCATCTAAGAACCAATAATCCCGACACCCGAATATCTTTATTTTATAACCAACAAACATATAAAACAACGTTATAATTATATATATATGTATACCATCCAATGTCCACGCGAACCCCCTCTATAGTTCTACTTATTTCTCCAAGCTCAAAATCCGTCTTACGGTTATTAATACTTTACCCCAATCTCATTTTCCGCCCTTTGCCATATTAGTTATACTTGATCAAGTCATCGGTTTTTAGGCTGCAAGCCTTGCGTTTAGCCACTGGCAAACTTCTTCCATTTCCTTAGGAACTGTATAATGACCAACCCTGCAAATTCACAATATAATGTCAAAATAACATTTCCTTTTAAATGTTTGAATTTAGTGAAATTTTAAACTAATTCCAAATTCATACCCATCATAGCTTCTGAATGTAACATAACGGAAACCAGCTGAACTCATGAACTGAGAAGTCCTCTCTCCATATCTGTATGGGACTACTTCATCACCTGTAATGCATCGTTTCCACGAAATCAGTATAGAACTTTAGATGTGGTAGTTATGGTCTCATTTACTTATGAATGAATCTTATTTGGGCTACGTTCTACATTTAACGGGTCAGATGGACTAAATTGATAGGAATAGTCACCAGCCTATAGAGTATTATTAGTTTATTTCGTCTAGTGATGTAGAAACTAGCATCAAGTTTGTAATACGTACATTGTCCATGACATAGCAAAATGGGCAATGAAGCCGCACGTCTTGCAGCATCATTTGATACTATTTTGCTCCTCAAGTTCCTGCATACACTCAGTAGATCAGTCATCCAACTTTTATCATGATATTTTTTAAAATAAAAACAAAAAAAAAAAAAAAAAAAAAAAAAAAAAAAAAAAAAAAAAAAAAAAAAAAAAAAAAAAAAAAGTTTCTTATATACCGTGCACCAGGAAGCCATCCACTCAATCCAACTACAGCCCTTAAGTTTATCGGGTATGGGTTCCCATTTCCATATTTTCCTTGAGCAAAACAAGCTGCAGAGTAAAGTGCGCACGCAGCACCCATACTAAATCCTCCGATACCAAGTTTAACTGTTCAGAAAACAAAACTTTGTCAAAGGCTCTTTTATATTCTTCAGTAAAATAACTATAGGTGTGTAATAGCTAGAAGTGAATGTACAAGGAAAAAAAAAAAGTATTCAGGTATAGTGAAATTACCATCAGATGGCTCAGTTGATAACAAGTTTGCTATGTGTGCTATTGAAGCATCTAAACCTTCAACGTCATTAGGACCATCTTCTGAAAGCTCTCCTTCATCAAACCCTGTTAAGAACCCGAAAATGTTAATAAACATCATAAATTTACTTAAATTAAGAATAATATATGGTATTCATCTTCAAATATTACATGCAGCACAAGGGAATCCCCCAAGCGCAGTCACCGGGCGAGTAGGAGCAGTTGGGCATATCCATTTTATCTGCAAAAATTACCACATTTTTATCGTCATTTTAATAAAAACAAGAAAAACAGAAGATTAAAATACGTTAGCAAGCTAAGTGTGCATACATTTGGAAGAGGAAGGTTGTCTAAAAGTTGAGACCAGCTGCAGCAATAAAAAGTATTGTGTTAGTCATAACATAATCCAAATTGCAATATTTATATGACATAAATATGAACTTATGCAAACATTAATAAAACATAAACTCACCTAGAACCATTATCCCCAAGGCCATGCAACCAAACAATGGTTGCTTGGTGCTTCCCTTTCGGCCTCACAACGTACGTCCTCCCAAATTCAACGCTTCTCCTAGCCGTTCTGCTACCTGAAATTCATTCCAAGCATTCTTCAACCACTTGGTCTACACAGTATATCAAATTACAAATAAGGGAGTTAGTTTAAACTACGTACCGGAACTCATTGAAGCACTTGGATAGCTCATCTTAGACATGTTAACCGATATCACAAACAAATGCACTGATTAATCAAAGTACTGACTTGTATGCTGTCTCAATGAAATGATCTACTGAAAAATATAAGAAATAAGTTTGTTGTGACAGTGAATTTATAGGGAAATGAAAGGAATGAGAATAAAAACGCAAGTGAATATTCAAACACTAAATGTGAGCCAGCTGCTGCACATTTTGCCTAAAATCCAAAAAGAAGCAATGGCATCCATGAAAAGAAATAAATCTTTTTCATAACAAGAATGGGAATCAAATGCAAAAAAATAAAGTACAAAAAATAAAGAAAATCCCACATAAGGAAATGAGAATTAAGGGCTGAAAAACATTTTAGGTTTAGAGAATCAATACTTTGTGATATATAAATTAATTAAAGAAAGGAATATAACTCAAAATATGACAAGGAACAATCCATTTTGGTAAACTTTTTTTCTTTTATATTTATTATTTTCAAATGTTCAATCATTTATTTATGATACAAAGTTTTTATATATTTTGTTGATGATTGATAGATACCCATTATCTTCAAAGTGAAGTTCAAGTGTGTTAAGTTTTCATCATTACTATGTGTGACTGGCTTGCATATATCATGTACACCACCAACCTGAAATCCAGGTAAAAACACTAAAACATAGACATATGATGTCTTTGGGGACATAGTATGTGTTTGGATAAGTTATTACAACATGTTTTAATGTTTGAATAAAATGGTTTGCTTGTTT
>LBNU01035606.1:264663-280069 GCA_014162995.1 Artemisia annua
GTTTGAAGCCCTAATGTCAGCATCATAACGCTTCTTCTCCTCTTCAGTAAGATCATCATAGGTCCGATCTCTAGGATTTCCAAGGAATGCAGGTTGATTGTCTGTAGCAGCGATGGTGTCTCTAATCGTGCCCAACTGAAATGGTCCTTCATCAATTGATTTGAGTATGTTGACACCATTATCCTTTCCCAAGCAATAGAGTCGAATTCTTTGAGCCCATGATTCATAATCCGTCCTATCCAGCATAGGAGGTCGGGTATCGGACCCGGCAGCTTGAATATCATCAGAAGCAGTCGCCATGATAGGATCTTAAACTTGATTATACAACTCTTGTGACTCAAACCGAGAAATTAGTTCTTTCCCGGGATTTTACTAAAGTCCACAAAATTAACCACAAAACTGAAGGTAAACGCTGGATGTAAACACTGGAGGTAAACGCTATTCTGAGCTAAACGCTAGAGAGAACAAGTTGCTGGCTGCAAGTAAACGCTATCTGGAACAAATCTCTAAGGAGAGCTAAACACTGAACTGAGCTAAATGCTGAGCTGTGCAAAACGCTAAACTGAGTTAAATGCTGAGCAGGGCTAAACACTAGACTGAAGTAAACGCAGGGTAGAGGTAAACACTGAAGCAACTAAACGCTGAAACCACTAAACGCTGAAACCACTAAACGCTAAACCCACTAAACGCCAGAGAGTACAAAACGCTGACACAAGATGCCAAACCAGTCGCTATCTAGCGTTTTGTCCTGATGTCCAAATATAGAAAATTCTACTAAACGCTATAACCAAAACGCTGAAGACAGAACTAAACGCTACCAAGAATAAGAAGCAGTGGAGGTAAACGCTACCAAGAAACATCACCCAAAACACTTCAAAAACTCAACCAACGAATGATTTAGCCAAACCAACTGAAGAACTAGGTAGAACAAACACCATTAATCAAGAAAGTACATCCATAACACCTCCAATATCACTAACAAGATCAAACCAAGAGGTAGAATAAGAGAACTTTTTCTAACTAACTAAAACACTAAAAACTCCACCAAATCCGACTAAGCTAGGCCCTAGGGTGAAACCTTGGCTCTTTGATACCAATTGTAGCATAATCATTAAGTCACAAACATGTTCATACACTAGATTAAGGTGACGTTTGGTTTATATAGTTAGAGAGAGAAAGTGGAACCTTAGAGAGAGAAAGTGTAAGAAGAGAATATTAGATTAAGTGAAAGGTTCAACCGTCTCCCTTGGGTGGGAGAGGGTATTTTTACAAAGTTCCTAAGTGCCTCATGAAACAGGCTGTAGAGCGAGCACAGTGGGTGAAGACCCCGACTCACTCTACGAATACTATTTACATACGAATAAACTATTAATCTACTAACTACTACGATAAATACTACGAGCTACTTAATGCTTGAATCTATTCGGGGTGACCGAGTCTTTAATATGAATAAACGTATTCCTAACATAAAATTACCAAAATGGACCAAAAAACACGATACCATTCTNCTACGAATACTATTTACATACGAATAAACTATTAATCTACTAACTACTACGATAAATACTACGAGCTACTTAATGCTTGAATCTATTCGGGGTGACCGAGTCTTTAATATGAATAAACGTATTCCTAACATAAAATTACCAAAATGGACCAAAAAACACGATACCATTCTATAAAAAATTTCCCATAGATATTAGTATTTAGTAACCACTTTTACATTCATCACAAGCAGCATAAAACTGTAGAACAACATATACACTCACTTTTATAAATGATCACTAATTTACTGCAATGATTTCACTTTAGGAAAGAATTATCTAGGTTCACAAAGATATATTAGCGATATTTCCGCATCTTTGTAAGAAATTTGTTTAACTCTACCTCAATTCTCGTGAACTCTCACATTCTTCTCACACCAAACTTCACTCTCCGCATAAACTTTCCTAAAACTATGTACGACTTCCAGAGTGGACACTTATTGTGGGACTGATGACATCGAATAAGTACATTATATTGACATCATTTATCCTATTTAATTGACTTGTTTTACTTTATTATGTATGAGAATTGGTGCTTGATTGTTTACCTTAGTGACTCTCAGGAAATAACAAGCAGTAGGTGAAACTTGGCGATTTTAGACTAATTATGGAGCAAATTAATCAAGATGGAAAAGTCTACTGAAATCATGGAGATACGCCATATCATTCTCGACAGATGCGCCATACAATCATACTTAGATGAATTCGAAGACCATTGCCTTACTTTGAAGAATGTGCCGCATGTGATTCTAGCATGCGCCGCATATGAAACTTTGGTCAACGAAGAAGATCCAACTTGTTCTACTCCAGATGCGCCGCATCACAATATTGACATACAGCGTATTACTATCAAGACTTCACTAAATACAATCCAAGATACTGAGGAACATGCGCCGACATAAAAGAATTAAGTTACGTCACATCTGAAGATGGTGCACGAAGATTCCAGAATATAATAATCTTGGACCCCACGTGAAGTTACCTCAATGCGCCGCATCTACTTAGTTGATGCACCGCATCGAACCCTTAGACATAAACTATAAATAGACCATCATTACCTACGAATTTTGTGTGCAACATAACCCTAAGGAGACGAATTCAGACGAAGAAGCAACACAAGACACACCCTAAACGAAGATCTTAGAGCAGTAAGAAGGTCCTGCATGTGAATAATTCATTAAGTAGTTTTGTTTTATTGTAATAGTAAGCTTTAATCCATCAGGATTGATGGGCTTGTGGCCACCATACTGCTCCCCTTAAAATTGATTTCCCATCGATTAAAGTTTATATGATGTTTTTTTGGTTCTTTTTATATGTGTTTTGATAACCTCTGTGTCTAGCTGAGTTTTGCTTGGGCTGCCATACCCTCTCCTCGCCTACTTAACTATTGCCTAGATAAGTGGGATAGGCATAAGTGATCATTAAGGGTTTACTCGCCTATATTTAAGATCCAACAAGACAGATAAGATTACGATACTCATCATATAAAACTAGCAATAAAACAAGTGACAAGCTACTGAACCATAGGATAGGCCTTCTATCTGCATCTATTATCTATCTGTGTACGTGTTAGCCATTCCCTGTATTTGTTCTCATTAGTTTTATTTTACTGTTAAATCTACTCAATCTGTGCTAATCTCTCAGACTAAACCCCCTTGCGTTAGATTAGGTTGTAAAGTATATTAAAATACTGATTAGGTTAACTAGATATTATGTTCCCACTCTTAGTGATCGACACTCTGCTTACCACTATTTATATGCTGATCGGGTACACTGCTCGTTAGTGTGTCTGTTATAGGATAAGTTGGCTAAATATAAATTTAAAACTTGAATAGGCATAAAACACCTCTATACTACACATGACACAACACGCATCATCTACCCAATTTTTATGTGAAGGGACAAAACTCAGCAAAATTTACTTGTTACATTTATTTAAAATACGGTTTATGTGTCACGATGTATATATGAAGAAATGTAATCAAATAATTGAAGGTTGTCATTGTCCTACATTGTAATGTTTCTTAATGTTTGTGATCCAGGTGGCCATTCAGTAATTGCATGACTAAGGGGCAAGTTCCACGTGAAACCAATACTTATGGTGCCAACTATATACCAATACTTGAAATGTATACATGCCACTTATATACCCTCTTAAATATTAGTAACAGTTTTATTGTTCTATTAAAAGACATGAAAATATAGAAATAACTATTAGATTTTTTCTTTATAGAAACAAACATATAAAAAGTTTCTCTTTAAGATATGACTAATGTGTTGTTACCATAGTAATTCTTTACGGAAGATTACAAAAGTAATATTGTTGCGGAATTTCCGTGTCAACTTTCTAACAACCTTATGTTAATGCAGGTGAATCTTCACATTTTGCTCACAGTCCTCTTCCCTAAATCTCCGGCTTTGAAATCCTCAATTTATATCGCCCAAAACAACCAAGTATGCTCACATTCAAATCTAATAACCAAACCTTGCAAAGCATAAAAGCACCATGTCTTCACCAAGCTCTGCCAAGAAACAAACCCGCTTGAATACGCCTAACAAGGGTAAAAGTCCTTGTTTTGATTCCTCAACTGCCTCAGATTTATCTAAACAACTGCAAGAATTGCGCCTGTGTAACTCTTTATCCAAAGAGGTGGACGATAAACCAAACACCGAGGAAACTTTTGACACAAAGAAGTACGGCAAAGAAAGAAAAATGTCACCAACTATTGAAGAGAGATACGCTCTCTGTAAGAAAAATTTAAGAATCTCTCTCACAAAGGAGGAGATTGAGGAGGATTTTGTTGCCATGACTGGGAAAAAGCCTCCAGCGATCAACAAGATAAGGGACAACACCGTGCGAAGGAATTTGAATGTAATTAAAACACTTTCACCACTAAAATTTCAGAATTTTATTATTTTCATGTTCTCTTGCATCTAACTTATATTTGTTGTTATTTCCGTAGAATATCTTTCCTGGGCTCCGCTAGAAGGTTAGAAGATTGGATATCCATCTTTAAGGATGCAAAGACGTCTTTTCTACAATAAGAATTTACTTTCGTAATTTTGTTTATCGATCCTACAATAAATGTAACTTTAAGTTTATTTCCTTTTCTTACTATGTTAGCATAGGTGTTGTTTATATATAACCAGTTATGGTTGCAAAGCAATGCTACAGTTTAAGCTTTATATTGTGAACACCAAACTTATATGGTTGTGCTTTATGAAAATATCAAGATTATGCATATCTTCGTTATTTTATCTGTAGAGTATTTGTCAGCTTTAAAGAATTGGCAACACAACAATGTAGTATCTGGCTACTTGGCCGTCAAATCCTTAAAATTCTCAGGTGACTTTGCATCCCAGCTGATACATTTTAAAAGTATCAACAATACTTTATGACTAAACAACAAGTGTTCATATCAATTTTGCTAGATATGAGATATAGGAGAAGAATACATGTAAAGACAAAGTACAAGAACAGACAACATCAAACACATCCAGAATCTCACTTATAAGAACTGAGTATATGTACCAAGCTCAAAACCTTAATACAATTGAGCATCCCTTAGTTTTGGACACTTTTGGTGAGACTTGTATACATATATGATGAGGATAGATGTTGCTACCCATATATTAAAGGTGGCGAAATAGGTGGGTCGGGTCGGGGTTGGCTCGCGGGTCTAGATGGGTTTGGGTCTATACAGGTCCGAGTCTAGATGGTTCTTCTAGAAACATGGGTCAAATGGGTCAGGGTCTAGATGGGTTTTGGTCCGGTCGACTGACACTCTCATTAAATTATATAAACCATACTCTGAAATTTTAGTTATAGATGCATGGATAAACCTATGTATATGCAAATATTCCTATTACAAATTTTTGATATCCTGTGATTAACAAAATTAGTATTTTTGTGTAATCTACACAATTTTTATGTGAAGGGACAAAACGCAGAAAAAACACACCTATTACATTTATTTACAATACGTTTTATGTGTCATGATGTATATGTGAAGAAATGTAATAATGTAATTGAAGATTTTCATTTTCCTACATTGTAATGTTTCTTAATGTTTGTGATCCAGGCTGTGGCCATTCAGTAATCGCATGACTAAGGGGTTCCACATGGAACCATTACCATATTGGTTTCACATTTTCTTGTGGTGATTACCTTCTCCTTCTATATACCAATACTTGAAATCTATACATGCCACTTATATACCCTCTTAAATAATAGTAACAATTCTACTGTTCTATTAAAAGACATGAAAAAATAGAAATGACTATTAAAAAGTTTCTATAAAATATGAATAAGGTGTTGTTTCCATAGTAATTCTTGACTGAAGATTGCAAAAGTAATATTTTTGAGGAATTTCCGTGTCAACTTTCTAACAATTACTCCCTTCATCTCAAAATCATTGTCAGTAGACAAAAATCACAAAGTTTAATAAAAGTGGAGCCACTTTAATTTTCAACCACTCAAATAGAATATTTCTCCATTAAATACTCTAGTTTGTAGTTAAAAAGGAAAGTGAACAACTATTTTGAGACATCCCGAAAAAAAATATATGAACTATAATTTTGAGACGGAGGGAGTATATGTTAATGCAGAATCCTCACAATTTTGCTCACAGTCCTCTTCCCTAAATCCCTAGCATTTAAATCCTCAATTTATATCGCCGAACACAACCAAATATGCTCACGGTGAAATCTTAAAACCAAACCTTACAAAGCGTAGAAACACCATGTCTTCACCGAACTCTGACAAGAAACTAAAAGGCTCAAACATGCCAAACAAGGGTAAAAGTCCTTGTTTTGATTCCTCAACTGTCTCATATTTGTCTAAACAGCTTCAACGATTGCACCTGTGTAAATATTTACCCACAAGAGGTGGATGGCAAACCAAACACCGAGGCAAATTTTGACACAAAGGAGAACTGTAAATAAAGAAAAATGTCACCAACAATTGAAGAGATACGCTCTCTGTAAGAAAAATATAAGAATTTCCCCTCACAATAGAGGAGATTGAAGAGGATTTGGTTGCCTTGACTGGGAAAAAGCCTCCAGCGATCAACAAGATAATGGAGAAAACCGTGCGAAGAAATCTAGATGTAATTAAAATATCATCACTAAGATTAATTAAAATATCATCATTAAGATTTCAGAATTTTAATATTTTCATGCAGTATCTAACTTATATCTGTTTTTATTTCTGTAGAATATCTTTCCTGGGCTCTGTTATAAGGCTAGAAGACTGGATATCCATCTTTTAAGATGCAACACTTTTTAGATACGAATTAGTGAATTACTTTCATAATTTTGTTTATGGATCCTACAATAAATGTAACTTTAAGTTTATTTCCTTTTTTTACTATGTTAGTTGGGTGTTGTTTCTATATAACAGCCTGTGAGTTACTGTTTAATCTTGATGTCGCAGAACACCAAATTTGATAGTCTGATTTCAAATTGTTATTTCAGTCGCTAAAAGTTGTGTTGCATGAAAAATTAGATTAGCTTGTTTGTTCTATTTCTACTCTATTTTCTACTTATGCTCTAAAGTACAATAATTAATATTTCCAACCCAGCATGACTCATTATGAGTCATTTAACTACTAAATACCGGTGTTGCAACAAAAGGCTTTTCGCCTAGGCGCTACTAGGCCACCAATTTTTTCGATTTGTGCATTCGTCAACCGTGGTCAAACTTGCCAATCTTGCCGAAAATACCTAAACTCATCGTAAACTAGTTTTAATCACATATAGTCGTTGTTTATATCTAATACTAGATGTGTTTTTAAGAAATCTTGTCGAAAATACCCAAAACTCGCCGAAAATACCCACAACTTGCCGGGAATTCCAATCCGATTAATCCGAACTAGACCGATTACAAGCTACAAAAAGTTGACCGCCCGACTACCGATTCACCATTTTTGCAACCTTGCTAAATACTACAACTCATCTCAACCTTTAAGTGAATATAACTCATCTAGGCTGATACAACCAAACAAAACCTGGCCAATACAACTCATTTCAACACATTATATGGGCCAATAAAAACTATGACGGTCGATACCAACCAGTAGATAGCTAATACAACTTATTAAGGCCCATTTTAAGAGAATGTAATCAATTAAGAGACAAGAAAAACCCATTTTACTTCAAGTTCTCTAATATTGGCGAAGGATTCACCACATAAACTTTTTAAAAAGAAAGTAATTTCATATTCTATTGCAAATTTGAAAATTTCAACTATTTGCAATGAAAATCACAAGGGAAATTTGATGAAAGGTAACTAAATAAACACATTCCACGTTACGTAAGACTTTAAAAGGGATATTTTACATAACTATGCTTGAAATGAAAAAGTTCCTAAAATGAGGAAGGGATCCGGTAAGAAATAAATTAAAATAAGAGTGATGAGAAGAAGTGACTATAATTACAGATTTGAAATACAACAACTTGAATTATATGCATCTCTATTCATTTAGATGCACCGCCTCGAGTTTCGAAAGTTACTTTAAAGTGAAAATGGTACAATTTGATTTTTATGATTTCGACACATGTAGAGGAAAAAAATAAAGAGATATCTTGAATTGCATCTAGGGAATGTTTGGCAAAAATAGATGTCATTGTTGCTAGTGCTAGTGCTGGTGCTGTTGCTGGTGCTGGTGCTGGTGCTGGTGCTGGTGCTGGTGCTGGTGCTGGTGCTGTTGCATAAAAAGATATGTTTATTTCCTAATACTTATCCTTTGTAAACCTAATATATCTATTATATAAAGAGATATAGGTTGTATAGTTTTCTGTGTGTCAAGATGTTAAACAACATGAAAGCGTGTGTTCCTAGGCGTATGGTATGTGTAAAACGCCTAGAGTCTGTGTTTGTTAAGCCTCAAGGATCTTTGATCCTTGTTATTGATGAGTAACCGTTCTACACTTGATCATGTAGAATTGGGGCTTATCGTGTTTGTAATTGTATTGTTGTGAAGATAATGACGAAGAAACCTTGTTATAATAACAAGTGTTCTTGATTTATTCCACTACATATTGTTGTTTTTGTTATTGTTATCCCTAGATGAGATCTAACAAATCTCGAGCTATAAAAGATTCTACACTAGGGATGCATCTAAGCAGGGCCGTCCCATGAATTTACGAAATTTTTTTAGGGCCCCGAACGAAATTAAATAATGGGGCCTTTCGACAAGGAACGTTACATATAAAGTGTCACCATTTATAAGATATAATACAATTCGTTATCATATTCTAAAATATTACTCATTTAACATATTTTCTCATCTAAATATTTTTTTTTCTTTGTGAAAAATATGTGTACACATGCATATAATTATTAACAGGACAAATTTTGGGGCACTTAAAATTTTGAAGCTCTGAGCGATCACTCACCTTAAACATCCTCAAAGACGGCCCTGCATCTAAGTATAAGGTAAATAAGGGAAGAGGGTAGACCCGAAAGTGTAATACTATTGATGAGTTTGAGTTTGTGTCATTGGGTAGACCCGAAAGTGTAATACTATTGACCCGATTATTTGCAGGTTGACAAAATTAATTCTGCTAAAAATAGATAAATAAAATAAAAGTATTCTCGAACACCCCCGTAAGATATGGACAAAGGTGTATTTTTTTAATCTATTGTGTCAAAACACAATGCTTCTGAAAAAAATTCTGTTGGGACTTATGTTGATGTTGGGAAGTTTGGCCACTTATGAATCATAAAGTACAAACTCTTGAGGCTGCAATTGACTGTATTTATTATATAACAATTGGTACAAGTTGGAGTAGCAATTGTATGTGAATTCGTGGTTGAGTTATTCATATGGGTTAGTGGTAGATTTGGTATCATATTAAACCAATAACCTCCCACCATCTCTTCTTATTTACTGATGGTATATAGAGACGGTGCATAGAGTGCATGAAGAGACAAAAAAAATTAAAAACTCTATATTCACTTCAAACACATGGCTGCTATATGCTTCTCTTTTTGTTTCTGTTACCATTATCGTGTTTTAATCGTAGGTTGTTGCTACTCAAAGATCACGTGTATAGGACTGTATCAATCCTAGGTGGTTAGGCTTGGAGACTCAAGCAACCTGCGGAGTGCCGAAAGTACTTTAAAGGATAGGGAACTTCTTCCCGTACGGTTCCGTTTGTTATGTGTTTGACAGGTAAGAAGAAGCCACATGATGATGACATTGACACTTGTTCCTGTGTCCTTTTTTTCGAGTTACGGGTGTTTGAGACGGGGTTTGATGTTGTTCGGTGATAATGTCAAATTTACCCATGATTTAAGTGTTAATTTCCCCCTTAATTGCTCATCTTTTCTATTCATATGTAGGATATATACTCTTATTTATTTATATTCTGGTTTCAAGGCAAAGATGAGCAAAAGAACGAAGAAACGCGGAAATGGAAGGACTTAAGTGAAAATACATGATAAATGTGGATTCTGCACTAACTACAGCGTAGAGGTTCATCCACCTACACCGTAGCAAAGATTTATGAAGACTACGGCGTAGCTCACTCCATGACTACGGCGTAGAGATTTACTAAAGGGCACTACGGAGTAGCAACTCTCCACCTACGGTGTAGACCCCAATTTGAGGCAGTAAAGAACTCACGATGCCAAAGAAGAAGTTATGGCGTAGTTACCCTAACAACTATGCCGTAGAAGCATCCAATGAAGAAACTACGCCCGTAGCACTTGATCAAGCTACGGCGTAGTCCAGATTTACAAAGGCTACGACGTAGCAACTCAATCAACTATGCCGTAACAAAGTCGGGCCTATAAATACCAGCCCTAATTTCGAGTTTATTCATTCACTTTTCACCACACAGAATTTGGGAGAAACTCAGGGAGCAGGAGGAACGAAGTTCTAGCCACATAGAAGTCATTTCCAAGGGAGGATTCACACACCAATCATAAGTTTATCAATTTCTTTGTCTTGTATTCGATTCATGTTTACATTTGTATTAATCCAACATTGTTTTACTGCAATTATGAATATGACTGTCTAAACATCTCTTGGTGTTAGCCTAGTTATGAAATTGTTATTGTTATGATTTAGTTTTCTACGCATCTATTGTCTATTGTTTGTATACTTTCATGGCGAGTCTTAGGACACTCTAGTTCCGGTAGTGTTGAGCGTTGGTAGTTCCTTGGAGGCTTGGGGAATTAACCCTAGGAACCAAGCCGATAGGGATGTGACTTGGTGATAGCAATATCACCATACATGTGCGAATTAACCCTAGGACCACCTACCAATGCGATATGCTTAAAGGAGTTAGAGGGGGTGTAAGATCTGACCATGCCGCATCTCGATAGACTTGTCCATGTTAGTAGAGGTACTTAATGACTCTTACATCTTCGTAGGTTCACGCCGCCCGATGAACCCTTGGCTTTACAATAGTCGGAGATAGGGCAAGGTGTAAGATAGATTTAGGTGATTTAACCCTATGATCCTGAATGAATGTAACCCCCAGACGATATGATAGGATGCACTCATAGAAAACTAATCATAATAATAACAAGAGTAGTAATTAGGTTAGCACTATCTCTCTTTTATTGATTTCCTTCCGTTTACTTATTTGCTTTGTCATTTACATTTCTCAGTTAATTAATCTTTTCAATCATAAAACCTCTTTTACACGTGACACTAAACTTATATAGACTCCACACACATAGCTCTTGGGACGACCTCGGCTTTACCAACTAGCTATACCTCACACGACCGGGTACACTGCCCGATAGTACATTAGGTAGACCTTAGGTAAACGAGACAATTATAAATATTAAAACCTGGTCGATAAAACCTGCATCATTCGGCTTGACGTAGTCATGCTTATGTTGTTATGGAACTTCACAATGTGAATAAGGTATTTTGTTTATCTTGTTACAACGGCCCCTTGAACTCAGTTTGGTTGTTACATGCTGGTACGAGAGAACCTTATATTCAACAATTTCTATCTAAATCCTTGAGACCATGAGATACCATGTTCATATTGATGTGTATATATTATTAAATATTGAATTCCAAAACCTGTTGTTAAGTTGTAGACATCGTCATCGGTTGCAAATATTGATGACTAGATCTGGCAGGACAAACTATCGTTCTGAAACTTCCAGATAAGTGAGGCAATACAAATGCAAATTGAAGTTCAGAGAAGCCTGCAAGAGCAAGTTGAGGTACAATATGTCAATATTAACACACCTAACAACTACAATGCAACAATCAAATTCTAAAAACATATAAACATATGTTTAAAGTACAAAGGCACCTACAAACTTAATGCGATAAAGACTAGCAAACTTAATCCTGATAAAAGTCCATCACCTTTTGTATGTTTTTGTCAGTGGAAACACTATTGAAGCCACTTTCTTTGATGACACGGCTGCAAAAGCTAATGGACATAAGGTCAATTATTCAGTTGTATCTACAAGTTACATTCATCATGCCAAGTGTCTGAAGCAATGCAACAGGATGTAGCAAAGCAGAACACAACAACACAAGATGGAGCAACTTATGTAATGTAAATATGTGTATAGTTTAGATGGTAATATAGCTTTGTAATGTAGATTGTATACTTAGTGATAGCTTAGAAGTAGCGTATAGCTTGGTTAAAGATGGGTCAAAGCCTAACTAACTATGGCGCCTTAACTCTATATAAATACTCTGTACGTGGTCATTTGACCACAAGTTTTTCACTTCAATAATAATCATTTTTCACTTTTTCTCAATCTCAATATGGTATCAGAGTAGAAACCACCCTGCTCCACCACCTATCCTGCCATCAATAATTAACTCCTACCATCTGTAACAAACTCCACCATCAATACCACCACCTCTAACAAACTCCGGCCACCCTAACAACTTTCTACCACCACAATCAGTCATCAACCATCACTTTTCACCATCAAATTCCACAAAAAACAACACATTTTTAATCTCAATCACATCAAGAAAACAAATATCAACTAAATTCATCACCAAACTCAACAAAACCTTCAATTTCAAAAATGGCGGGAAACTCAGAAACCTCTCAAACCACTCAAAATGAAGAAATCAACTTCAATCATCCTCTATACCTACACCAAAATGATCATCCAGGTCTAATCCTTATTTCAAAGAAGCTTACTGGATCAGATAACTATGCTTCTTGGAAAAGATCCATGGTTATAGCCCTAAATGCAGAGAACAAACTCAAGATTGTCACTGGTGAGTTTGAAGAGCCTGGTATAAATTCACATCTGAGAGCACTTTGAGAAAGAACCAATGATATGATCATATCATGGAGCTTGAACGCACTTGATGAAAAGATAAGAAATTAACTCAATTTTGTCAATTCTGCTCATGATCTTTGGAATGAATTACAGTTACACTACTTTCAATTGGGTGGTCACAGGATTTACCAGATCACCAATGATATTGTTCAGTTAAAATAGGACAATGTGGCTATTGAAATCTACTACCACAAGCTGAAAGGGCTTTGGGATGAATTTGATTCACTTGAAGCTCAATATCTGTGTGTTTGTGCATGTACTTGTGAAAATGGCAGATCAAACAGTGAAAGGGATCAAAGAAAAAGGTTGATTCAATTTCTTATGGGTTTGGGTGAGTGCTATGCAAATATCAAGGGTCAAATTCTTCTCATAAATCATATACTATTGCTAAGGCATACAGCATGATCAGACAAGAGGAAAAGCAAAGGGAGGGAAATGGACTCAAAACTACACCCTCAGTTGCACTTTTTGCACACACAAATAAATCAAGAAACCCCTACAACAATAACACAAGATTTGGAAGAAACTTCAATACTAGTGAGTCATCTGCAAGAGGAAACAGCCAAAGAGATTTACCAGGAATGGGCAATTTTAGGAAAAGGGTAATCTGTGGAAATTGAAACAAGGATGGGCACTTCAAGGAGGAATGTTACCAGTTGGTTGGGTATCCAGTGGGTCATCCACTACATGGAATGTATAAGCCACCAATCCAAACACCCAAACAGAACACACAGGCAAACTCAGGAAACAGATTTGTGAACATGACAATGGGACAAGAGGTCAATTCAGATGTGCCAAATGGAATGAATCAAAATGATGCAGCAATGAGTGCTAGAATGGACAAACTGCAAAATCAACTCAACCAAATGATGATGATCATGCAGTAGAACAACAAAGAAACCACTGATTTTGGCACGACAAGTATACCTAAACTCAAAATCACACATATTACTTGCAGTATTGATACGTGTTGTGTCACGTGTACTATAGAGGTGTTTTAGCCTATTCAAGTTTTAAATTTATATTTTCCGACTTATCCAATAACACACACACTAACGAGCAGTGTACCCGATCAGTGTGTAGATAGTGGTAAGCAGAGTGTCGATCACTAAGAGTGGAACATAATATCTAGTTAACCTAACTAGTATTTTAATATTCTAAGTTAGTTTTACAACCTAATCTAATGCAAGGGTGGTTTAGTATGAGAGACTAGCACAGTTTGGTAGATTTAACAGAAAAGTAAAACTAATGAGAACGAATTAACGAATAGAAAACACGTACATGGATGGATAATAGATACAAATAGAAGGCATGTCCTATGGTTAAGTAGCTTGTCACTTGTTTTATTGCTAGTTTTATATGATGAGTATCGTAATCTTATCTGTCTCATTGGATCTTAAGTATAGGCGAGTAAACCCTTCATGATCACTTATGTCTATCCCACTTATCTAAACACTAGTTAAGTAGGCGTGGAGGGGTATGACAGCCCAAGCAAAACACAGCTAGACACAGAGGTTATCAAAGCACATATAAAAAGAACCAAAAAAACATCATATAAACTTTTAATCGATGGGAAAGCAATTTTAAGGGGAGCAGTATGGTGGCCACAAGCCCATCAATCCTTATGGATTAAAGTTTACTAATACAATAAAACAAAACTACTTAATGAATTATACATATGCAGGACCTTCTTACTGCTCTAAGATCTTCGTTTGGGGTGTGTCTTGTGTTGCTTTTTCGTCTGAATTCGTCTCCTTAGGGGTTGGTTGCACCACAAATTCGTATGTTATGATGGTCAATTTATAGTTTATGTCTGAGGGTTCGATGCGGCGCATCGACTAAGTAGATGTGGCGCAATGAGGTAACTTCGTGTGGGGTCCAAGATTATTATATTCTGAAATATTCGTACACCGTCTTCAGATGCGGCGTATCTTGAATCTTTATGTTGCGCATGTCTTTCAGCGTCTTAGATTGTATTTGGTGAAGTCTTGATAGCAATACGCCGTATGTCAATAATGTGATGCGGCGTATCTGGAGTAGAACAAGTTGGATCTTCTTCGTTGACCAAAGTTCCATATGCGGCGCATGATAAAATCACATGCGGTGCATTCTTCAAAGTCAGGCAATGGTCTTCAAATTCATCTAAGTATGATCGTACGACGCATCTATCTAGAATAATGCGGCGTATCTCCATGATTTCAGTAGACTTTTCCATCTTGATTAATTTGCTCCATATTTCGTCCAAAATGGCCAAGTTTCACCAATTGCTTGTTTTTACCTGAGAATCACTAAAGTAAACAATCAAGTACCAATTCTCATACATAATATAGTAAAACAAGTCAATTAAATAGGATAAATAATGTCAATATAATGTAATTATTTGATGTCATCAAGTACCTATAGACTAGTTGGGTCTATCATGCTTAATCAGATACATCTTTGGGTTGTTGACAATGGTGCCACAGACCATATTTGTATAACTTTAACCTCTATGCACAACATTAGACTATGCAAACATCCTATCTATGTCACTCTTCCAAATGGCCAACATACACAAGTTAGACAAATTGGT
>LBNU01035606.1:286684-302414 GCA_014162995.1 Artemisia annua
GGGGTTTTCACCCTAAGTGTGGGGGAAGTTACCCCTGCTATAGTTCACCATGTATATATTGTTAAAAAAAAAAAACATCATCATCATTTTAAAAGAAGTGATAGCTTCTATTTAAGAAGCTTTAAATATCTAACTCACTTTTCAAAAATGATGTTCCCACACTTGCCTCAATCTAAACTTTTTACGTTCAAGGATTCGGCATAATAGGCGGGACTTTGAATATTGAGGACAATATTCAGTTCTAGTGTGGGGGGGATTCTTGGCGAATTTTGATCACATTTGTACATTTCAGCGCTCTAATACCCCCATTTTTTGCCAAATTTTTTTTTTTGGTGTAAGTGTTTTACACTTACACAACAAATGGTCATCAATCCACCATGTCTAACACATATAAGGATTGGCTAATCCAGGAGCAAACGGCTCTTGGTAAAGATACATCAAATCCATTTATGGCTTGCAATTTGCCAAAAATTGTATGGTAATCGACTCACCATATCTTTAATTAGTGAAGAGTCGGCTAGCCCGCAAGATTATGGCTTGTGGTAAAGGCAGTTGAAAAACCATAATTGGTAATCAACTCACCAAGATGATGACTGAATTCCATCAAGAGTTGGCTAGTCCAGAAGCAAAAGGGCTTCTGGTAAAGACAAATCAAATCCGTTTACAGCTGGTGGTTTGCTCAAAATCACATGGTTATCAGTGTACCATGGTTCTTACTTGAACTGAAACATTTGGCTACTCCAGAAGTGATGGATTTTGGTAAAGAGACTTAAAATCCATCAAGTTTTCATAAAATATTGCTAGGGACTAGCAATAGTTTAGTGTGGGGGATTGATGAGTGCTCAAACACTCATCATTTTTGGTAAAATCTGAACTGCAAAACATACAGAAACACTCAGAAATGCATCAAAATACTGAAAATATTTCAAAATTGTGTTTTATATGTTTTAGATGCAAAATGAGTAAAAACAGATGAAAAACGTACAAAGTTTGCAAAATTGGCAATTTCAGTCCCCTAACTTTCATAAAACGTCAAAACTAGTCCCTGATCATTCAAAATATGGAAAATTATCACCAAAGGTCCTTTTGAAATCATAAGTTGTCATATTTTGTCCTTTGGTGAAGAATTGGAAAAGTTTTGAGGATTTAAAATTTTGGTCCCTGGAGTTTCTAAACTTGTCAGATTTGGTCCCCGGGTGTTTTAAAATGGAAAACTTTATTTATGGTCCTTGTGTTTTTGGTTCTTGGCATCATTGGTCCTTTGGAGCACTTTGGGAAAGTGGCATTTCAGGTCCCTAAACTTTCAGCAATGTACAAAATTGGTCCTTGTGATTAATTTACAAACCAAATGGGCCTTATGTATTTACTCAACCCAACAAACCAACCCACTTTATTAATAAACCCATTACCCCTTGTTTATTTAATCCCACTGGCCCAACAACCCTAGCCCATTTACCCCTTTTATAATAAAAATCCCCAACCCCCGTATATACTCCCTCCTTCTACCTCATCTTCCCCACTTGGTACCTGCTTCTGCCAAACCCCTCACCTCCAACTCACTCCACCCATTCCATGTCCCCCCAGCTCACCACAACATCCAAAAAGCAATAAATGCTCCTGAAACCACTCCAAGCTATCTAACTGACAAAAAGGACTTTTGGCGCCAAAAAGGAGTTTCAAAGGCCAAGATCATTGGAGACAAATCCAAAGGCTAGAAATGTGTGGGAAAGTCTCAGAGGAACAAAGGGAACCCTAATTATCACTTATAAAAGAAAGAAGAACACAGGAAGACAAGTGTGTAGTGTAGATTTACTTTTAACATATCGTACTTAGTTTAATTTACTTTCCAGTTGTACTCTTTACTTAAAAAGTGTTGTAATCAGTTTAATTTGTGTAATTTAAACTATCTTTGCCATTAATTTCAAGTTTCCTTTTATGAATTCAGTTTTGGCATTTTTAAGTAAATTTGACAAATTTACTTAATTATTGTTGAATATTGTTAAACTTGTTCCATTAAGCTCCTATAAGCTCACTTGTAAGCTTTTGTAAGTTTTCTTAGCTTTTAAACTAGTTTGTAATCAGTTTACTAAAAATACATAAAATACCTAAAAATCAATGAAAAATCAAAAATTACTCAACAAGGTGAAAGAAGCTGGAGCAAGGTTCATTGTGGATGGCCTTTGGGTTTAGTAGCTTCATGGGAAGCTTTAGGAAGTAATTTTAGCCCTTGGTACCTTAATTCTCAGTTGGATCACTTGTGAGTCCATTTTTCCCAACTTTTGCTTTTTACTGTGCTATAGCATATTATCTGCTTATCTATGTTGTTCTATGCTTCTTAGGTGTAAGTTAGTCATAGTATTGCTAAATATTGTGTTCTTGTTCAGAGAAATTCATTGTTGCTTTATTTATCTTTTTCACTGTTAAATTAGCATAGAAGTGATTCATAAGTATTAATGGTTTAAATTGTTGTTTCTAAGTTTAAAACAGTTTACTATGTTAGTATATATGTTTATGAACCAGTTGTAAAGTCTAAATCTGCCTTATGCTTTGAAATCTCATTTTAATGTTTATTTAAGGAGTGTTTGGTATATTAGTGTATTGCCTGCTCTTGTTAATTTCCTCCCTTGTTTTTTGCATCACTAGTTTGCTAGGGTCATATTAGAGTCAGCTGAACCATAAAACTTGCCTACACAATATAAGAAGTCAAAATTCTCTTTTGTATTTCCTCACAGTCTCACTGTTAGTTTTTTTTGTACCAAGATCTTTCAAATCAGTGCATTAGGTGTTAAGTTAGATTAAATCTGTTTTATTATAGCTTAATATCACATTTTCAGTAATCTAGGGCCAATCAAATCTCAAGAAAGTCAATTTTGTTCAAAATCTCAAAAGTCAAAATTCTTGGTAAAAAGTTTTTGAATAAAATTGACAATTTTATACTGCACTTATTATTAAGTTATAGGACTGGAGCTTGTAGGATGTTAATATCTTGTTGCTTATCTTTATCATAGTATTTTTGTTAATTTTTGTTAGATTAGTTAAACTGCTTATTTTCTAGCTTACTTTTAGAACATTTTACAAGATATGCCCTGTGCAGGGGATTTTTGGCCATAAGCTCATTTTCTAGGCTTCTTTAATTGTTCATTCTTGCATCTTAGACTGAGTAATTTGGTGTTTTGGATAGTCCCTTGTACCATCTTACTATGCTTAAGCTTATTTGCCATTTTGATGCTTATTCTATTGCTTATTTTGGATCTCACAACTGCCTCATCACACTCAACACACTGAGTAATCAGTGTGAAGGAGCCACATTCACAAGCTCTTTTTGAGCTTGTTAGTGGGTTCCACTGTGAAGCCTTGGGCTTTTTGAGTAGCTCACACAGCAAAATCTCTGGTTCCAAGCTTCCCTTTTCCTCTTGAGCCTATTTGGTGGGCCCAAATTAGGTCTGCAAAAAGCCATAAGGACTGTTTGGTCTCAGTGTGGTTTGGGATTGCTTATTTGTTCTTAGCAGCTTCTTTAGTGTACTCCTATTGTTATTTTAGCTATTTTAAGTTAGTTAAACTTGTTTAAAGCTTATTTTAGTTTTGGTTTTTAGTTTGTAGCTTATTGATAAGCTTTTTAGTTTTAAAAATCTTTGTTTTCTACTTATTTAGTGTACTGATAAGCCATTAAGCTCCACTAGAGCTTATTTGGCAGTTTTAGAAAAGTTGTCTTTTTAAAAAGTTATTATTTTCAGTTGTTTAGTAGACTTGTAAAAGAAAAAAAATGTTTGTAAAAAGGGTGTGGAATGTGACTTGAACCCTGGTTGTTTGGTTCACACACCAAACCAACCACGAGCACCATCTGCCCTAAGGTAGTATTAGTGTTTTATGTTTCCAGTTTTTTATTTATACTAATATAAGTCCATTTTAGCTTATTAAACTAGTTTAGCTTATTTTCCAGCTTATTTATAAGCTTTTCACACTTTTTATATTTTTCTTAGCTAACTGATACTACTAAGTTTTTATAGAAAAAATTTTAGATTTATTTAAATTAGTTTAGTATTTATTTTGATTTAATCTAGTTTAACTAGTAAGTAATTAATAATAATTAATTAAATAGTCTAATAAATATTTTTCTTTTTCCAATAATTTTCTTTTATCATTAGGTTTGTAAAAAAGTAATTTTCATATCCGTAAGCTTCTTATTTCTTTAAACTCGCATTTTATTTTGTACATTAACGTAATTTTAATTTAACTTTCGCGTTTTTAGATTTGTAAACGTTTCTAGCTAATTTCCTTTCAGGTTCTAGTTCTCATAGCTTGTTTAAGCTATTTCCATTCATTTTCCTTAGTTCAATCAATCAAAACCTTTTTCCTGTTCATAATCACCCGATCACAATTCGTTTACGAATACCATTCACACTTCGTCGGGACATAACGACCGGGGGATATTCTATACTCCTTTGGACATTTGCATTGACCCTTAGATAGTTGATTTGAGTTGACCAAATCCTTGGTCAGTTTTAGTTGACTGTTTAGGACCAATCACACTTCAAACAACAACTGGATCACAAATTTAGCATCAAGGACTTAGGAGAACTCAATTACTACTTTGGTATTGAGTTTCTCAAGAATGACAAAGGCATCACCATGACACAAAGAAAATATGCCCTTGAGCTTCTCTATACAGCTGGTGTGCTTGACCTTAAACCATCCTACATTCCTGTTGATTCTCTCATCAAGCTCAATGAAAAGGATGGTGATCCACTACCAGATGCTTCACTCTACAGGGTTCTAGTTGGAAAGCTCCTTTACCTAACCAAAACTTGACCAGACCTTTCATATGTTGCTCATAACCTTAGTCAATTCAGTCATGCACCTAGAACACCACTTTTTGATGCTCTTATCAAGGTTCTAAGGTATATTAAGATGTGTCCAGGAAAGGTTTACACTTCCCATCCAATTCCCGCTTGAAACTTCAAGCATACTGTGACAGTGACTGGGCAAGTTGTCCAGTCACTAGAAGGTCTGTCACAGGCTTCTGTATATTCTTAGGACCATGTTTGATCTCCTGGCAATCCAAGAAACAGATTGTTATGTCAAGAAGTTCCACTGAAGAAGAATACAGGGCATTGGCTGATTGTACTTGTGAGTTAACATGGCTACAAAGTCTTCTTATGGAGTTTTCTGTCCCTATCACCAAGCCAATTACCATCATGTGTGATAATCAATCTACTATTGCTCTGGCTTCAAATCCTGTACAACATGCTAGGACAAAGAACATAGAAATTGATTGCCATTTTGTCAAGGATAAAATCAAAGCAGGTATCATTTGTCCTACATTTATCCCTACAAAAGCTCAAACTGCTGATGTTCTAACAAAGAGGCTTAGCAGATCACTCTTCCAAGCTTGTATCTCCAAGTTTGGCATGTGTGATCCATACACACTGCCAACTTGTAGGGGGGGTAATGGGCATAAGGTCAATTCAGTTTTATCTACAAGTTACATTCATCATGCCAAGTGTCTGAAGCAATGCATGTTGGAAGTTTTTAAGATCATAGTATTTACGTTTTACATACAACAATTATCTATATGTACTTATGCTGTATTATTTTTAGTCTAGAACTTGCCGGCCTGTAAAACGGGCTGCATAAATAAAAGTCTGGGCCAAAGGCCAACAGACACATAGGGAACGATTAGTAGGGTTAGTTTATTTAGTTATATGGCAGTTACAAGGAAGAGACGTGTTGTTTCACTTGAAGCATCATAACGCTTCTTCCAAACAACGTATCTGTTCATTCTCTATTTATAGGTTCTGTAATTTTCGTTTCAAATACAATTCCAAAAACTTTTAGTGCAAATTTACTTTGTTAAAACATATATATGTGTTACTTTATTCGCTGCAAGTCTCGTTATTATTTCTGTCAAAACCCAACAACCTTTCTGCATTTATTCGAATCAAACCATGGTGAATACAAACACTTTCTTGGAGGAATCATGGTCGAACCACAAACATGTGCGTGAACCTTCTAATACGTGGCATCAGAGCAACCTTGGGCGTCCTCTAAGAAACAAGATGCAGCAAACTTTCATACACCGTCAATTGAAAAGGGAGAACGAAAAGAAAATAGGCAAGTGCATACGGCAAATCACCCATGATTGCAAGGATATGTTGAAGAAAAAACTAGAAGAGATCAATGCATACAATTCAACTCTTACACAAAACAAATCCCGTAAACACAAGTGTTTTATATGCAAGAAGAAGGGTCATATCTCTACATCTTGTCCAATGAAACATGAAGAAGAGAACAAGGCAGAAAATTCGACTCCAAATCCTCAACAATTCGACATCAATGGTACTCAAAAAATACAAAAGCCAACCATCGATTTGAAGTATCATGAAGTCATCCATTTTCCAACAAATTCCATCTTGAAAGGGAAGGATCAAGGACATTGGGACGACATATGGTACATTAGCAACCAAATAGATAAGCACTTATGCTCTAATCTTAATTCCTTTCGTAATATTAAAGAAGATTTTGTTGTTTCAAAGTTAAAAGATCAAATGAAATTTTTATTTACATATGGAATTGGTGAAGTTATTATAAAAGATGATGGTCGTGGTTTATTAATTCCGGGTGTTTTATATGCTCCCGAAGTAACTCTTAACATACTTTCCACCGACCTACTTGAAGAACAAGGTTTTGAAATAGTCTATGAAGGAAATCGTTGTAGGCTAGTTTATATGTTTAATAACTTTGAAGAACATGTTTTTAATGAAGATAGTTTAAGGAAAAGGCATAATGATTTCTTAGAAACTTATTTTGAGTCATTAGCAAATTCGGAAGATGATGTGATTAAGATAAAAGGAAATAAATATTCAACTAGAGTCACAACGTTTAATGAATTTGTAGCCTTCTTAAACTTGTTAAAATGTGATGATATAATTCGTCAAGAATGGGATTACTTTAGATATAAATTTGATAAAGTTTTCAAGTGGTTTTATAATCATTACTTAAACAAATCCCTTCCCGGTCCTATTCCTCCCACAATCAATGGAATACAAGTGTATCTACTTGATCTCTACAAATTAATAGAAGGACTTGGAGGATACTTAAGTGTTCATCTTGGTCAAGAATTCGGAACAACTGGTGAACTTATTGGCATATCAAAGCAAGACGGTGATGAATTGAAGAAGTGCTACATCAAATACCTAGACATTTTCACATCCTACTTCAAAACTGCTAGGGGCCCTAATTTTCCTACCAAAAGAGTAGAAGTGGACAAATATAGTCCGTTGTCTCAACAAGAGACGTTGGCACCCAAACAAACTACGGCAGAAGTTAAAGGAAAAGAAAAGCTAGAGCACTTTGGAGTTATTTTAGAAGATGAAGAAGAGAAGAAGTGCTACACCAAACCGACGCTACCACATGCTTGGCAAAACATAAAGGTCAAGGAGGAAACACGCAGCAACTCAAGTGATGATTTCACAATCATCACTTGATGATTCGAAGAAGGCTTCTACATATCTCAATCCTATGATCTTAGGAGGGAGATTGTTGGATGTTTTTAAGATCATAGTATTTACGTTTTACATAGAACAATTATCTATATGTACTTATGCTGTATTATTTTTAGTCTAGAACTTGCAGGCCTGTAAAACGGGCTGCATAAATAAAAGTCTGGGCCAAAGGCCAACAGACACATAGGGAACGATTAGTAGGGTTAGTTTATTTAGTTATATGGCAGTTACAAGGAAGAGACGTGTTGTTTCACTTGAAGCATCATAACGCTTCTTCCAAACAACGTATCTGTTCATTCTCTATTTATAGGTTCTGTAATTTTCGTTTCAAATACAATTCCAGAAACTTTTAGTGCAAATTTACTTTGTTACAACATATATCTGTGTTACTTTATTCGCTGCAAGTCTCGTTATTATTTTCTGTCAAAACCCAACAACCTTTCTGCATTTATTCGAATCAAACCATGGTGAATACAAACACTTTATTGGAGGAATCATGGTCGAACCACAAACATGTGGGTGAACCTTCTAATAATGCAATAGGATGTAGCAAAGCATAACACAACAACACAAGATGTAGCAGCTCATGTAATGTAAATATGTGTAGAGTTTATATAGCTTTGTAATGTAGATTGTATACTTAGTGAAGCTTAGAAGTAGCTTATAGCTTGGTCAAAGATGGGTCAAAGCCTAACTAACTTTGGCGCCTTAAATCTATATAAATACTTTGTACTTGGTCATTTGACCACAAGTTTTCACTTCAATAATAATCATTTTTCACTTTCTCTCAATCTCAATAAAAGCTACCTGCTGAGCTCATTGCTCCAAAAGAAAAAGTGCTAATACTTCAATTCAAGGTTGTAACATTGGCTTGTAAGCTGTAAGTAGTTACCTCATATTCTATATATATGTCTATCATCAACGTTCACTTTAAAATGCAACTTTAAAGATTGTATGGAATGCCTCTAACTCATAATCCCTCATTGGCTATTTGCAGATCGACCCATGCCATCGCTATGGCCATAACTCACACTTTTACTGTGATCTATGGTTCAAAAGCAAAAGCAGATGACCTGTTACAAATGTGCAAAAAATAAATGATATTACTATAATCATCATGTCAACAGGCGACGAATTACAAAATAATGACCATGGAAACTGAACGGTGTTCAACCTGAAACCCAAAGGATGCTGGAGCCATCCAAACAAATCAAAATGAGGGGCCAGTTTGGTGAATTCTTCGTTGAAAGTTGTACCCTAAACATTACGAACAACAACAACTGCAACTTCAGCATGTAACATTTCTATCAAATGGTTAAATGGCTTTATTTACTGAAAAACTTTCTTAAGGATTAAAAGGTGCGGCAATTTCAAATGGGGATTATAATGGCTCAATTTGGGTAACGTTTATCTCTAGTTAGTCATACAGGAAAATCTTAAAAATATAGTTGAACAGAATCGGGTCATATGGGTCAAAGGCCGCCAATCATTTTTACTTTTAATGTATAAACTTCCAGAATCATCTTATTAATAAAATTTTTGGCCAAACTAACCAGACGTTAGCCGTTTTAACATGTTACCAAAATGCATAACCCGTCCATTTTTCCACATCAGGGAGTCGTATTGCTTCATGAACACCTTATCGATTAAGGTGAAGTATGTTTAGATCATAAAATTCATATCTTTTAATGTCATTACCAACATGGGCCTAGGAGGTGGATAAAAGATAATAAGAATCATGAACAAATAATTGATTGTATAATACCTTCGCAAGAATTCTGTCAACAAAAGACGAACGACAAACCCGTGTGCTAACTGTTGTATACTTATATGTCACAGTAAAAAAACTTGAAATTTTTAAGGTTTTATGCCATATTTACAAGTACATGCTCTCCAAAGTTCTTTCACCGCCATTTTTGATAATATAATATTTTCATTCATGGTAATCATGTATCACTTCAAGTACATAGCTCTTTTCCTTCCTTTTCACTATCGATCTCAGGTGCCAAATGATAAGTTATAGACACATTGGATATTTGGATATTAGCTTTAAAATTTTAATTTGTATTTACTATGAGATTATTCTTGCTGATAATACTAGATAAAAGGAATAGTACACTTTCAGAAAACGACTGGATGAGTGCTTTTGGACAAAGTTGGTACTTTAGGGGTGTTTGGAAGTGTGCCTTTTAAATGTTATTATTGCGACTTAAAATATAACTAAATATTCGGATAAATAGTTCTTTAAAACAAGTAATTTTATGTTACCTAAAATTCCAAAGATAAAATGAACTGATTAATGAATTTTTTCCCTACATATACTTCATTTTATTGTATAGGAACAATTTCTTTTTTGTGTGCATTTTTGTGCTAGCAAACATTCTTTGATCTTAATATTTGTAGTTGTGTAGAATACTTGCTCTCCTTTTTTTAACTTTTCCAGAAAATCAAAATGATCATAATAGTATTAACGAGACGAAGCTCTTAAACGCTGGAAAGCTATTAGGCAACAACAAAACAGTTGCAAAATCCTGATTCTCGGCCACCGAGGTTCCTGAGGTGTCATCTTTATGAATTTTGTTATTCATTTTTTTTGCTTTCTAACCGTGGTATATGACACCATCTGTAGGAAATGCTCCCATAGGTCGAGGACATAGCTGGTGCATAGCGAAGAATGGAGCATCACAAGCAGCACTTCAGTCGGCTCTTCATTATGCGTATGGGACTGGTGGAGCTGAATGGCAGTTCCTTTACCTCCATATCCAATTCATCCAGTACCATTTACACCCTTTGCAACCCTTACACCCTTTGCAACCCCTCCAACTGGTAGCATCTTTCCTTTTAACTTTTATATAATCTGGAAAAGCAATCGTGGGAGTCGAAGTTGCTAGCAAATCAACTAAGGGGCACTTTTTCAAGGTGATAAAAATGAAGCCAAAAAGAGAGAAAAACTGATCAAGGACAAGTAAATCCATATGATTTTCAGACTCATTTCCATTGCTGTAATTAAACAATTTTTGATATATATCTCTTTGCTGCCTTTTTACATAAACCATTTTCCACTGTGTCTACATATGAAAACGTTGATACTCATTTACACTGACCAACAAATTAAAAAAAGAAAATCAAGAACGTTAACATACACGCAAATAATTTTGAGCAGGTCAAGTAGGTTAGGCGGGTCTGCTGGCGAAAACGGGTCGGCCAGGTCAGATGAGTCAACTTGGCAGGCCAGCCGGATGAGGTAGGTGAGTCAAATTGAGTTGGTCGCTCAGGCTTAAGCAGGGTTCATGTAGTTGAGTTAATGTCAAATTGAGTTAATGACAAGTCACGTCAACAGATTGGAAGTATGCATACCTCTTTATGACTAGCCTTAGAATCATTCTAAGAGTTAAATATGTCATCTTCCATAGAACATTTTCTATCTCTGAAACATTTCGTCAATTGTTGGGTGCATAAGTGGACTACAAAACCATCTTCGTTTATATGGACAGTTGGCGGTTGTACCACTGGTAGCATCTTTCCTTATGTCGTTGCCATTGCTTGGTGCAAGCAACAAAGGCTTCTACAGTAATGTCCTGAAAAGACATAATTACTTAAAACTATCTGATTCCTACAACATTTCTTTGGTTCAACTTGACCTGACCCGTGTAGCATAGCCATGATCAGGTGCGGCGAATAGAGCATGCATGTATGTATATAGAAGTAGCAATGATGTGTAACACTATATGGTAGTTGCAAAGAAAGACTTAATATTGTAATGCTTGACATTTGACAAATTTATCAGTTTAACACTACATCTTGATATTATGGAACGGGCATAGTAATACTGGAACCGACTATACTAAATGCATATCATAAAATGAAGGCATAATTTTGTGGAGAAAGTTTAAAAACTTATTGTAATTCTCATTCAGTTTAAATGAAATCAAAATAATATATACGATGGCAAAAGTCGCTGATGATAGAAGTGATCACATATTTTTTTTTTGTGAAAGGAGAATTTATATATAATCACAAAAGGAATTACAAACTGCAATAGTAAAGCAAAGACAGATCCTTTGCAATACTCATTGGAGCTAATCTATAAACAAAAACTTCCTACCAAAGCCAATCATCTTTTATTCTATAACAATTGCACTATACTGAGAAAAAAACTATACATCCTTAGCATTCATGTACAAGCTTTTGCAGGCATGTGTAATTTCAAACCCCATATTGCTTCAACTTCTTGCACAGTTGCAGACTCTTTAACAGTAAGGCCCATCATCCTGAATCTGACAGCTTCTTTAATGATATTTAAAACAGTCTTCATATCTTTTTTCTCATTCTTGAACAATCTCCTATTACGCTCCTGCCATATGTAGTAAACAGTTGCTGCACACACAATTCTTCTTAAGACACTCCAAATATTGTTATTCTTTGGCAATCTTATAAGCTCTTCAACAATTGCACTCCAATTGATTGAGAATTTCACATTAAGCATCTTCTGCACTTCTATCCATATTTCTTGACCATACTCACAAGAAAAGAACAAGTGAGAATGTGAATCAGGGCACTTGTTGCATAGGGCACATTTCAGATCTTCATTAGGTTTCCACATTAAAATTCTGTCTTGGGTTAAAAGTTTGTTCTGTACAGCTAACCACATAACAAAAGCATGTTTTGGTATGCATTGTGCAAACCAAATCACAGATGACCAATTTACCTTTTGACCATTGCATCTTAAATCATTCCACACTTGTCTAACTTCAAATTTAGTTTCCATCCCATTCCCAGCCCTCCATATACATCTGTCTTCAATATTATCACTGAGATTGGGGATTTTTAATTGCTTGAAAATTGGGAACTTATCTTCCCACTCAATTGGCCAACACCATTTACCTTCTCTAATCAAATCAGATACTTTATAAGTACTATGTAGCCTAGCATCATATAAATCTCTGCTTGTCACATAATCACATAAAGGACCATACTGATTCCACTGATCATACCAAGCATCCACATACTTCCCATTTCCCAATTTCCACATAACATGTTTCCTAACTCTGTCCCTTAATTTCAAGATATTCTTCCATCCCATACTGCATTTGCTGTCACACTCAACATCCCATATGCTTCTTCCTTTTAACTTTTCCACATTATTCCATTTGACCCAAAGAGTATCCTTTTTTGCAGCCACATTCCATAGGTGTTTAACAAGAAGGACTTCATTCCATTCAAACAGATTTTTCAGCCCTAAACCACCCTGGTCCTTTGGTTTACAGATTGAATCCCATGATACTTTTCCTTTCCCTTTGGTCAATTCCCCTTGACACCACAGAAATCCTTTAAGTAGCTTATTGATCTCATAGATTGTGTTTTTAGGTAGAAGGAATACAGAGGCCTAATATATTTGCATTGAACTTAGTATTGAGACTATAAGCTGCAGCCTTCCAGCATAAGATAGGACCTTATTCCTCCAATCAGTAACTTTAGACTTTACTTTTTCAACTAAAGGTTTACAATCTGTGACACTTATCTTCTTAGTAATCAATGGCACACCCAAGTATCTAACTGGTAATCTTCCCACAGAAAAAGGCATAATATTCAGTATGTTGTTTTGTTCTGGTTCGGAAAGCCCTCCAAATAAAATGGTGCTCTTTTGTATATTGGGTAATAGACCAGATGACTTGCTGAATTCACTTAAGGAGTTACTAATTACTCTAACTGAATCACAGTCTCCATGGCAGAAAACTAGTAAATCATCGGCAAAACTTAAGTGAGTAATTTTCAGGTTCTTGCAACCATGATGATATTTGAAACTACTGCTTTCCTCAATGTTTCTCTTGATAAGAAGGTTAAGCACTTCCATGACAAGGGTGAACAAATAGGGTGAAATAGGGTCTCCCTGCCTAAGGCCTCTACCACTTTTGAAATATCCAACTCTTTCACCATTGATGCTTATTGAGAATTTTGCTGTATTTACACATGTCATGACCCAATTCACCATTTTTGTGTGGAAACCAGATTGTTCTAAAACTGTCTTAAGGAAATCCCAACTGATAGTATCATAAGCCTTTTGTAAATCAATCTTAAAGGACACCTTTTTAATTTTCTGTTTCCTATTGTATCCTCTAAACAACTCTTGGGAAAGCAGGATATTGTCTGTGATTTGCCTTCCAGAAATGAAGGCACTCTGGTTTTCATTTACAATCTTACCAAGCACCCCTTTAATTCTATTTGTAAGTATTTTACTGATGCATTTATACAATACGTTACAGCATGCTATGGGTCTGTAGTTTGATACTTTACTAGGCACAGGAATTTTAGGAACAAGAGAAATAGTAGTAGCGTTTACCTCACCAAGCAGTTTCCCATTTAAGAAAAAATCTTTGATGGCTGTACATATCTCTTTCCCTACAATACTCCAAGCAGATTTATAGAATCTAGCTGTGTAGCCATCAGACCCAGGTGCCTTAGAATCCTCAATATCAAGCATTGCATTCTTTATTTCAGCTTCACTTATTGGCCTAATCATAAACAAAGCCTCCTCCTCAGATATCTTTGTATCAAACAGATTTTCAACTCTAGCCAAAGGTTCCACAATATCCTTTTTGCCCAAAAAGTTTTCAAAATGTCTCACAAACTGCCCTGCTACCTCATCATTTTCATATCTGTTTCCATTCTCATCAAAAATTGAAACTATTCTTCCTCTATGTTGTCTACCCTTGATTATCTTATGAAAAAATGATGTGTTCCTATCACCTTCTTTTAACCATTGTACCTTAGCCTTCTGATATAGCAAGTTACTTTCATCTGTGACTGCTTCTTTGTACTCTTTGAGAATCCTGCAACTTTTATCTTTCAACTATTCATTGTGAGGATTCTGATCAACATCTTTTTGAACTTCCTTAAGCTTGTTTTTCAGTTCCACAATTCTTTCAAAAACATTCCCATTTTTCCAACTCAGTTTCTTAAGTTTGGATTTCAGTCCTTTCATCTTTGTAACAACTCTATACATTTCAGTTCCACATATTTGGCACCTTTAAGTTTTGTTTTTTTGGGTGGCTTTTGCTGTTGGTGTTAATTTGACTTGAGAATAAAAAGGTTATGACTAGGGATCGGAAAAGATTGTATTCTAACAAAACCCAAAAAAGACCTTACACAAATCATATCACACAAAAACCTGAAAAAAAAACACAAATATTATCCCATACATATTTACTATCATAAATGGGGTCACCTAGCAGGAAATAATTTTTTTTGAAAATACATTTTAAACCTACTAAACACTTTTTTTTAAGGGTAAAATTAGAAAAAAAACACATGCATGATAAAAAATGGTTACGGTCAAAAAAAACAAACAAAAATTTTATTATTAAAAAAAATAAATTAAAAAAAAAAAAAAAAAAAAAAAAAAAAGTTTATTAAAAAAAAAAAAAAAATAAAAAAAAAAAAAAAAAAAAAAAAAAGATAATTTTAGTTTGCAGCGAAAAAGGTTACATACATCGTTAACAAATTAACTCGGCCGTAACACACGAATACCTATCTACTCGTTTATATACATTGCCAGAAGCGACCATCGTCGTATTAAAGGAATTTTAAAGAAAAATGTGTAAGCACAAATAAGCAAAAGGTAAACTAAAAACATAGATGGTGGCTTTATTTGGAATCCATCAGGCCTAATATCAGCTAAATCTGTGTTGGGGTGTGCATTGTTTGAGTAATAACCAAATAAACTAAAAAACTGAAATCGAAACCGAACCGAACTGAAACATACCGAATCGAACTTATAACCGAACCACATTTATCAAAACCGAACCGAACTGAACTAAAATTCGGTTTTCGGTTTGGATATGCTTTTTACTATCTGGACCGAAAACCGAATTTAAAAAATATCTGTTTTTTATATATTTATATATACAAAAGAACCTTAAAATTTTATCCTTATATAAAAAAACACTTTTTATGCTTGAAATAATTTTTATTTGCCAAAAATTTAAATAATTAGATTTTTAAAAAAATATAATGGTGCAATTCTGGTCGCATAATGTGTAGCGGATGTTGGCTTAGATCTTACTTATTATGTTTTAACATTAGTCGCAATATATTATAATTTTAATTTAAGTTATTTGCATCTAAAAATTGTATATTAGTAATTTTAAATAATAGATTGGCTAAAATGTAAAATTTATTTTGGCATGCTAGAACCTGTTTTGATGCATACATGAGATTGTTAAATAAGA
>LBNU01035611.1:0-11545 GCA_014162995.1 Artemisia annua
ACAATTAGCAACATGAGGAGACTGAATGCAAGAGATCGATCTCAATAAATAAAATAGAACCGACATAAGATCAAAAAGATCAACACAAGTGAAATCCCTTAAAAAGATCGACATGAAATCCCTTAAAAACCAATCAACAACCGACTTAGGGTGAGTAATATAGAGGATCGAAACCCTAAAGTCGGTTAATAATGAACAGCGAATAGAAAACCCTAAAAAACGATTTACCCAGATTCGACCTTAATCCTGGAAATCAAGCAGCAATATGAGTAATCCAATGTTAACCAGAACGATTGAACACTAGAATATCCAATTGATACAAGAATTAAAAGATGTTTGGCAGAAAAAAGAAAAATATCGATTTAGGGAAAAAAATCGCCACAAGCAAGAGAGATCCGATTAAGATAAGGACTTATATGATGCCAACCACCCTCCAATGAATGAAACTAACCAGATTCGTATTGCATATCCCTAATAATAGAGATAGAGAGGACGATTGGGCAGTTTTAGTGGCCGGAATTAAGGGGAGGGTGGCGGCCGGAAATCTCCAAAGGAGAGAGACGAATTTTTATGGAAGGGTTACTTGTCATGTCATGAGGGCAATTTGTCCCTTACATGATGAAAGCCGTTGTCCCTAAAGGCTGACTTGTTGAAAGCAATTGTACCTTAATTTGTAGGAGCCGTTGTCCCTAAACGCTTGCTCACTTGATGAGAGCAATTGCCCTTTATATGGTGATAGTCATTGTCCTTAATGCTTGCACAATTGATAAGAGCAATTGTCACTTACATGATGAGATCCGTTGTCCCTAAAGGCTAACTTTATGAGGGCAATTTGTCCCTTACATGATAAGAGCCGTTGTCCCTAAAAGCTCACTTGTTGAGAGCAATTGTACCTTACTTTATGGGAGCCGTTGTCCTTAAATGCTTGCTCACTTGATGAGAGCAATTGCTCTTTACATGATGATAGCCGGTGTCCCTAATGCTTGCACAATTGATAAGAGCAATTGTCACTTACATGATGAGATCCGTTGTCCTTAAAGGCTAACTTTATGAGGGCAATTTGTCCCTTACATGATAAGAGCCGTTGTCCCTAATGGCCCACTTGTTGAAAGCTATTCTACCTTAATTTATGGGAGCCGTTGTCCCTAAACGCTTGCTCACTTGATGAGAGCTATTGCCGTTTACATGATGATAGTCGTTATCCCTAATACTTGCACAATTGAAAAGAACAATTGTCCCTTACATGATGAGATCCGTTGTCCCTAAAGGCTAAATATATCAGGGCAATTTATCCCTTACATGATAAGAGCCGTTGTCCCTAAAGGCTGACTTGTTGAAAGCAATTGTACCTTAATTTATAGGAGCCGTTGTCCCTAAACGCTTGCTCACTTGATGAGAGCAATTGCCCTTTATATGATGATAGTCATTGTCTTTAATGCTTGCACCATTGATAAGTGCAATTGTCACTTACATGATGAGATCCGTTGTCCCTAAAGGCTAACTTTATGAGGGCAATTTGTCCCTTACATGATAAGAGCCGTTGTCCCTAAAAGCTCACTTGTTGAGAGCAATTGTACCTTACTTTATGGGAGCCGTTGTCCCTAAACGCTTGCTCACTTGATGAGAGCAATTGCCCTTTACATGATGATAGCCGTTGTCCCTAATGCTTGCACACTTGATAAGAGCAATTGTCACTTACATGATGAGATCCGTTGTCCCTAAAGGCTAACTTTATGAGGGCAATTTGTCCCTTACATGATAAGAGCCGTTGTCCCTAAAGGCTCACTTGTTGAGAGCAATTGTACCTTACTTTATGGGAGCCGTTGTCCCTAAACGCTTGCTCACTTGATGAGAGCAATTGCCCTTTACATGATGATAGCCGTTGTCCCTAATGCTTGCACACTTGATAAGAGCAATTGTCACTTACATGATGAGATCCGTTGTCCCTAAAGGCTAACTTTATGAGGGCAATTTGTCCCTTACATGATAAGAGCCGTTGTCCCTAAAGGCTCACTTGTTGAGAGCAATTGTACCTTACTTTATGGGAGCCGTTGTCCCTAAACGCTTGCTCACTTGATGAGAGCAATTGCCCTTTACATGATGATAGCCGTTGTCCCTAATGCTTGCACACTTGATAAGAGCAATTGTCACTTACATGATGAGATCCGTTGTCCCTAAAGGCTAACTTTATGAGGGCAATTTGTCCCTTACATGATAAGAGCCGTTGTCCCTAAAGGCTCACTTGTTGAGAGCAATTGTACCTTACTTTATGGGAGCCGTTGTCCCTAAACGCTTGCTCACTTGATGAGAGCAATTGCCCTTTACATGATGATAGCCGTTGTCCCTAATGCTTGCACACTTGATAAGAGCAATTGTCACTTACATGATGAGATCCGTTGTCCCTAAAGGCTAACTTTATGAGGGCAATTTGTCCCTTACATGATAAGAGCCGTTGTCCCTAAAGGCTCACTTGTTGAGAGCAATTGTACCTTACTTTATGGGAGCCGTTGTCCCTAAACGCTTGCTCACTTGATGAGAGCAATTGCCCTTTACATGATGATAGCCGTTGTCCCTAATGCTTGCACACTTGATAAGAGCAATTGTCACTTACATGATGAGATCCGTTGTCCCTAAAGGCTAACTTTATGAGGGCAATTTGTCCCTGACATAATAATAGCCGTTGTCCCTAAAGGCTCACTTGTTGAGAGCAATTGTACCTTACTTTAAGGGAGCCGTTGTCCCTAAACGCTTGCTCACTTGATGAGGGCAATTGCCCTTTACATGATGATGGCCGTTGTCCCTAATGCTTGCACAATTGTAAGAGCAATTGTCACTTACATGATGAGATCCGTTGTCCTTAAAGGCTAACTTTATGATGTCAATTTGTCCCTTACATGATAAGAGCCGATGTCCCTAAAAGCTCACTTGTTGAGAGCAATTGTACCTTACTTTATGGGAGCCGTTGTCCCTAAATGCTTGCTCACTTGATGAGAGCAATTGCTCTTTACATGATGATAGTCGTTGTCCCTAATGCTTACACAATTGATAAGATTACATGATGAGATCCGTTGTCCCTAAAGGCTAAATTTATGAGGGCAATCTGTCCCTTACATGATAAGAGCCATTGTCCCTAAAGGCTGACTTGTTGAAAGCAATTGTACCTTAATTTATAGGAGCCGTTGTCCCTAAACGCTTGCTCACTTGATGAGAGCAATTGCTCTTTACATGATGATAGTCATTGTCCCTAATGCTTGCACAATTGATAAGAGCAATTGTCACTTACATGATGAGATCCGTTGTCCCTAAAGGCTAACTTTATGAGGGCAATTTGTTCCTTACATGATAAGAGCCGTTGTCCCTAAAAGCTCACTTGTTGAGAGCAATTGTACCTTACTTTATGGGAGCCGTTGTCCCTAAATGCTTGCTCACTTGATGAGAGCAATTGCTCTTTACATGATGATAGCCGGTGTCCCTAATGCTTGCACATTTGATAAGAGCAATTGTCACTTACATGATGAGATCCGTTGTCCCTAAAGGCTAACTTTATGAGGGCAATTTGTCCCTTACATGATAAGAGCCGTTGTCCCTAAAGGCTCACTTGTTGAGAGCAATTGTACCTTACTTTATGGGAGCCGTTGTCCCTAAACGCTTGCTCACTTGATGAGAGCAATTGCCCTTTACATGATGATAGCCGTTGTCCCTAATGCTTGCACACTTGATAAGAGCAATTGTCACTTACATGATGAGATCCGTTGTCCCTAAAGGCTAACTTTATGAGGGCAATTTGTCCCTTACATGATAAGAGCCGTTGTCCCTAAAGGCTCACTTGTTGAGAGCAATTGTACCTTACTTTATGGGAGCCGTTGTCCCTAAACGCTTGCTCACTTGATGAGAGCAATTGCCCTTTACATGATGATAGCCGTTGTCCCTAATGCTTGCACACTTGATAAGAGCAATTGTCACTTACATGATGAGATCCGTTGTCCCTAAAGGCTAACTTTATGAGGGCAATTTGTCCCTTACATGATAAGAGCCGTTGTCCCTAAAGGCTCACTTGTTGAGAGCAATTGTACCTTACTTTATGGGAGCCGTTGTCCCTAAACGCTTGCTCACTTGATGAGAGCAATTGCCCTTTACATGATGATAGCCGTTGTCCCTAATGCTTGCACACTTGATAAGAGCAATTGTCACTTACATGATGAGATCCGTTGTCCCTAAAGGCTAACTTTATGAGGGCAATTTGTCCCTTACATGATAAGAGCCGTTGTCCCTAAAGGCTCACTTGTTGAGAGCAATTGTACCTTACTTTATGGGAGCCGTTGTCCCTAAACGCTTGCCCACTTGATGAGAGCAATTGCCCTTTACATGATGATAGCCGTTGTCCCTAATGCTTGCACAATTGATAAGAGCAATTGTCACTTACATGATGAGATCCGTTGTCCCTAAAGGCTAACTTTATGAGGACAATTTGTCCCTTACATGATAAGAGCCGTTGTCCCTAAAAGCTCACTTGTTGAGAGCAATTGTACCTTACTTTATGGGAGCCGTTGTCCCTAAATGCTTGCTCACTTGATGAGAGCAATTTCCCTTTACATGATGATAGCCGGTGTCCCTAATGCTTGCACATTTGATAAGAGCAATTGTCACTTACATGATGAGATCCGTTGTCCCTAAAGGCTAACTTTATGAGGGCAATTTGTCCCTTACATAATAAGAGCCATTGTCCCTAAAGGCTCACTTGTTGAGAGCAATTGTACCTTACTTTATGGGAGCCGTTGTCCCTAAACACTTGCTCACTTGATGAGAGCAATTGCCCTTTACATGATGATAGCTGTTGTCCCTAATGCTTGCACAATTGATAAAAGCAATTGTCACTTACATGGTGAGATCCGTTGTCCCTAAAGGCTAACTTTATGAGGGCAATTTGTCCCTTACATAATAAGAGCCATTGTCCCTAAAGGCTTACTTGTTGAGAGCAATTGTACCTTACTTTATGGGAGCCGTTGTCCCTAAACACTTGCTCACTTGATGAGAGCAATTGCCCTTTACATGATGATAGCTGTTGTCCCTAATGCTTGCACAATTGATAAAAGCAATTGTCAATTACATGTTGAGATCCGTTGTCCCTAAAGGCTAACTTTATGAAGGCAAATGTGTCCCTTACATGATAAGAGCCATTGTCCTTAAAGGCTCACTTGTTGAGAGCAGTTGTACCTTATTTTATGGGAGCCGTTGTCCCTAAACACTAGCTCACTTGATGAGAGTAATTGCCCTTTACATGATGATAGCCNACAATTGATAAAAGCAATTGTCAATTACATGTTGAGATCCGTTGTCCCTAAAGGCTAACTTTATGAAGGCAAATGTGTCCCTTACATGATAAGAGCCATTGTCCTTAAAGGCTCACTTGTTGAGAGCAGTTGTACCTTATTTTATGGGAGCCGTTGTCCCTAAACACTAGCTCACTTGATGAGAGTAATTGCCCTTTACATGATGATAGCCGTTGTCCCTAATGCTTGCACAATTGATAAGAGCAATTGTCACTTACATGATGAGATCCGTTGTCCTTAAAGGCTAACTTTATGAGGGCAATTTGTCCCTTACATGATAAGAGCCGTTGTCCCTAATGGCCCACTTGTTGAAAGCAATTCTACCTTAATTTATGGGAGCCGTTGTCCCTAAACGCTTGCTGACTTGATGAAAGCAATTGCCCTTTACATGATGATAGTCGTTGTCCCTAATGCTTGCAAAATTGATAAGAGCAATTGTCACTTACATGATGAGATCCGTTGTCCATAAATGCTAACTTTATGAGGGCAATTTGTCCCTTACATGATAAGAGCCGTTGTCCCTAAAGGCTCACTTGTTTAAAGCAATTTTATCTTAATTTGTGGGAGCCGTTGTCTCTAAACGCTAGCTCACTTGATGAGAGCAATTGCCCTTTATATGATGATAGTCATTGTCCCTAATGGTTGCACAATTGATAAGAGCAATTGTCACTTACATGATGAGATCCATTTTCCCTAAAGGATAACCTTATGAGAGCAATTTCTCCCTTACAAGATAAGAGGCGTTGTCCCTAAAGGCTCACTTGTTGAGAGCAATTGTACTTTACTTAATGGGAGCCGTTGTCCCTAAACGCTTGCTCACTTGATGAGAGCAATTGCCCTTTACATGATGATTGCCAGTGTCCCAAATGCTTGCACACTTGATAAGAGAAATTGTGACATAAATGATGAGATCTGTTGTCCCTAAAGGCTAACTTTATGACGGCAATTTGTGCTATACATAATAAGAGCCGTTGTCCCTAAAGGCTCACTTGTTGAGAGCAATTGTACCTTACTCTATGGGAGCCGTTGTCCCTAAACGCTTGCTAACTTGATGAGAGCAATTGCCCTTCACATGATCATAGTCGTTGTCCCTAATGCTTTGCAGAATTGATAAGAGCAATTGTCACTTACATGATGAGATCCGTTGTCCCTAAAGGCTAACTTTATGAGGGCAATGTGTCCCTTACATGATAAGAGCCGTTGTCCCTAAAGGCTTACTCGTTGAGAGCAGTTGTACCATACTTTATGGGAGCCATTATCCCTAAACGCTTGCTCACTTGATGAGAGCTATTGCCCTTTACATGATGATAGTCGTTGTCCCCAATGCATGCACAATTGATAAGAGCAATTGTTACTTACATGATGAGATCCGTTGTCCCTAAAGGCTAAATTTATGAGGGTAATTTTTCCCTTACNCTCATAAAGTGAGCTAAGCGTTTAGGGACAACGGTCTCCCATGAGAGTTAATGGTAAAATTGCTCCTTCAATACAACGCTGAGCCTTTAGCGGACAACGCTCCCTTATTATGGTAAGGCACCCATTGCGTCATATCAGTTAGCTTTCAGGAAAACATGATCTCACTCTCCCCTTGGTACAATTTCCTCTCCTATCAATGTGCAAGCATTTGGACACCGGCAATCAATCATGTAAAGGGCAATTGCTCTCATCCAAGTGAGCAAGTCGTTTAGGGACAGACGGCTCCCATAAAGTAAGGTACAATTGGCTCCTCAACATGTGAGAATTTAAGGGACAACGGCTTCTTATCATGTGAGGACAAATGTTGCTCCATAAAAGGTTAGCCTTTAGGGAAACCGGAATCTCATCATGTAAATTGACAATTGCTCTTAGTCGAAATTGTCAAGGCATTAGGGAAATACTCTCAATCATGTAAAGGGCAATTGCTCTCATCTAAGTACAATGCGTTTAGGGACCAACGGCTACAACAAATTAAGGTAAATTGCTTTCAACAAGTGAGCCTTTAGGGACACATGCTCTCTATCATTCTGTAAGGAACAGAGCAATTGTTACTTACATGATGAGATCCGTTGTCCCTAAAGGCTAAATTTATGAGGGTAATTTTTCCCTTACATGATAAGAGTCATTGTCCCTAAAGGCTCACTTGTTGAAAGCAATTGTACCTTAATTTGTTGTAGCCGTTGTCCCTAAACGCTTGCTCACTTGATGAGAGCAATTGCCCTTTACATGATGAGAGTCATTGTCCCTAATGCTTGCACAATTGATAAGAGCAATTGTCATTTACATGATGAGATCCGGTTTCCCTAAAGGCTAACCTTATGAGAGCAATTTGTCCCTCACATGATAAGAGCCGTTGTCCTTAAATTCTCACATGTTGAGAGCAATTGTACCTTACTTTATGGGAGCCGTTGTCCCTAAACGCTTGCTCACTTGATGAGAGCAATTGCCCTTTACATGATGATTGCCGGTGTCCCAAATGCTTGCACACTTGATAAGAGAAATTGTGACATAAATGATGAGATCTGTTTTCCCTAAAGGCTAACTTTATGACGGCAATTTGTGCCTTACATAATAAGAGCCGTTGTCCCTAAAGGCTCACTTGTTGAGAGCAATTGTACCTTACTTTATGGGAGCCGTTGTCCCTAAACGCTTGCTCACTTGATGAGAGCAATTGCCCTTTACATGATGATAGCCGTTGTCCCTAATGCTTGCACACTTGATAAGAGCAATTGTCACTTACATGATGAGATCCGTTGTCCCTAAAGGCTAACTTTATGAGGGCAATTTGTCCCTTACATGATAAGAGCCGTTGTCCCTAAAGGCTCACTTGTTGAGAGCAATTGTACCTTACTTTATGGGAGCCGTTGTCCCTAAACGCTTGCTCACTTGATGAGAGCAATTGCCCTTTACATGATGATAGCCGTTGTCCCTAATGCTTGCACACTTGATAAGAGCAATTGTCACTTACATGATGAGATCCGTTGTCCCTAAAGGCTAACTTTATGAGGGCAATTTGTCCCTTACATGATAAGAGCCGTTGTCCCTAAAGGCTCACTTGTTGAGAGCAATTGTACCTTACTTTATGGGAGCCGTTGTCCCTAAACGCTTGCTCACTTGATGAGAGCAATTGCCCTTTACATGATGATAGCCGTTGTCCCTAATGCTTGCACACTTGATAAGAGCAATTGTCACTTACATGATGAGATCCGTTGTCCCTAAAGGCTAACTTTATGAGGGCAATTTGTCCCTTACATGATAAGAGCCGTTGTCCCTAAAGGCTCACTTGTTGAGAGCAATTGTACCTTACTTTATGGGAGCCGTTGTCCCTAAACGCTTGCTCACTTGATGAGAGCAATTGCCCTTTACATGATGATAGCCGTTGTCCCTAATGCTTGCACACTTGATAAGAGCAATTGTCACTTACATGATGAGATCCGTTGTCCCTAAAGGCTAACTTTATGAGGGCAATTTGTCCCTTACATGATAAGAGCCGTTGTCCCTAAAGGCTCACTTGTTGAGAGCAATTGTACCTTACTTTATGGGAGCCGTTGTCCCTAAACGCTTGCTCACTTGATGAGAGCAATTGCCCTTTACATGATGATAGCCGTTGTCCCTAATGCTTGCACACTTGATAAGAGCAATTGTCACTTACATGATGAGATCCGTTGTCCCTAAAGGCTAACTTTATGAGGGCAATTTGGCCCTTACATGATAAGAGCCGTTGTCCTTAAAGGCTCACTTGTTGAGAGCAATTGTACCTTACTTTATGGGAGCCGTTGTCCCTAAACGCTTGCTCACTTGATGAGAGCAATTGCCCTTTACATGATGATTGCCGGTGTCCCTAATGCTTGCACACTTGATAAGAGCAATTGTCATTTACATGATGAGATCTTTTTTGGGTAAAGGGGAGGAATCCGGCACCCGGTAAAATACATTAATCAAGAAAACGTTTTAGTACAATGGATGAGAGTGAGTCTCTCATCGAAGTCCCTTAGGACACTACCACTGCCACTATATAAGAATGACAGGCCATTCTTATAACTAACAGATCTAAATACTACTAACCATGACTAGCAATATAAATACAATACATCACAACTCAAATAAATATTTAAGTCTTCGTAGTCATCCTAGCGATCCAGATCATAATCATGCGAACATCCAGCTTCAACCAATTGCGTCTTCTATTAGTATTATGCAAGCATAATCTAATAACCTAATAAGAGTGACTTCCGTAGCAACTTTGACTTGAAGCATAAACAATGGTCTAAGCGACCCAACCTTCCAGCATATCCGAACTTGAACCAATCTTCTAACAAATACGAGTGAACACACATGAAGACATACAATGATCAAGTCACAATGCACCACAACTCCCATGATCAATCTTCAAAAACAATACGAATGAATCCCAAGAAGACAACCAACGATCAAGTCATATGCAACCACGATAATGGAACATGACATGACATTATATGCAACAACAATAATAGGATATCTTAAGCAGCAAAGGACAAAGTACCCTCGCCAAACCTGTTGCATGCCAACTATGCTCCAGAATAACAAAGATCAACACTAGCTTTGACTCATCACCATAGCAACAAAACAGTAGAAACATAGACCCAAATTGCATGGCAATCAACGACAAAGCATGACCTCCATAGGATAACAAAACCCTAATATGCACACTGAATCTACAATCGACCAATTACATGAACAGATCGACCAATCCAGTGAAGAAAACATAGGATTAAAAACCCTAACATACATAAAGAACACGATCTCTCCCATAACCCACTTCCATAGCCAACCATCGTTGTATACCTCCCAACCATCAGGTACGCACCACATACCAACAACCAATCCAAGAATACTTGGATAACACACAGCTTAAGCATGAACAAAACCCTAGAAAGGGTTTACCCACATAATGAATCGAAAACAGAACCCTAGAGGAAATTCTGTTTGTAGCGTTTAAGCATCATGTACACACCAAAACAATCCCTAAGTCGACCTGATGTTGTAGCCGCCTTAAGGAAACCCCTTCATAAACTGACGATCGACCATAAAAGAATCGTTTAGGGATAAAAACGATCGACCAGCAACCAACGAACCCAAAGAAAGATCGTAATATAATAACCATGAACATTAGACGATCCAGCAAACACAGAAAACCCTAAAACCGATTAAATAAATAAGTAATCGTTTAGGATAAAAACCCTCAAACGATCAACTAGATATAAGAGTAGGAATCGTTAAGGGTTAATGAAGAATCAATAGAAAACTAAACCTTAAATAGGAAATCGATTATCAAACCGACTTAGAAAAAAAAAACACGATTAAGGTTTAGATAGATGGGCATCGATTTCACAAGATTTAGATAATTAAACAAGACACAACCCCTCCTCTATAATCACATCCATCAATCCGATTGCATATTATAAAGAATAATAGAGAGGCGGATTGAATGGAATGCTTAGATCAGATCGTAAAAGGGGAGGAGAGGTTGGCCGGAAATCGCCCCTTAGGGGGAGAGAATTTTAGGGTTCTTTCTTTTACATGATGAGATCTGTTGTCCCTAAAGGCTAACTTTATGAGGGCAATTTGTGCCTTACCTAATATGAGCCGTTTTCCCTAAAGGCTCACTTGTTGAGAGCAATTGTACCTTACTTTATGGGAGCCGTTGTCCTAAACGCTTGCTCACTTGATGAGAGCAATTTCCCTTTACATGATGATAGTCGGTGTCCCTAATGCTTGCATAATTGATAAGAGCAATTGTCACTTACATGATGAGATCTGTGTCCCTAAAGGCTAACTTTATGAGGGCAATTTGTCCCTTACATAATAAGAGCCGTTGTCCCTAAAGGCTCACTTGTTGAGAGCAATTGTACCTTACTTTATGGGTGCAATTGTCCCTAAACGCTTGCTGACTTGATTGTAGCAATTGCCCTTTACATGATGATAGCCGGTGTCCCAAATGCTTGCACAATTGATAAGAGCAATTGTCACTTACATGATGAGATCCGTTTTCCCTAACGGCTAACCTTATGAAAGCAATTTGTCCCTTACATGATAAGAGCCGTTGTCCTTAAAGGCTCACTTGTTAAGAGCAATTGTACCTTACTTTATGGGAGCCGTTGTCCCTAAATGCTTGCTCACTTGATAAGAGCAATTGCCCTTTACATGATGATTGCCGGTGTCCCTAATGCTTGACACTTGATAAGAGCAATTGTCATTTA
>LBNU01035613.1:0-14671 GCA_014162995.1 Artemisia annua
ACTATCTATTATTTTACTTACTCACAGTTTTTATTACACAAGTACCATATTAAATCATAAACATATATAATCTAAGTGTAAATTATTTGTGATCTTATCTAGAGGTGCCCTTCATTTACTTCATCCTTACCACTTATGAGTAACCCAGGACACATTGTCCAATTGTGTAACATATATATAAGTTAATGTCATAAGTTATAACTAATAAGAAAGAACTGAACAATACGAAATTACGTACCTCATGATTTGCAGTAGGAATACTTAGATGGCATATACATGGTTAGATCCTTCTTCCAAGTTGATATAAAATAAGCTCCATAGATCAAAGTCACTCCAAAAGCTTGATGTCATGAACTTGTTCCATGTTCCACTTCATATTTGTCCAAAATAATGTTTAATTCATAACTCTGAGAAAACAATATCTAGGCTTATAACCTTGTGTAATTATTATACCATTTCTGGACGGCTTTAATCTATATTTAAAATTATAATCTAGTCCGGAATAATGTACTATTTATAGCTATGTGAAGACAAGATTTTGCAGATTTCTATAAGATGTATCTAAAAGAGTATGTAGTTATATAATTTTTTATAATGAGCATGAAAATATAAATTTTTTTTAAAAAACATTTTTCTGATATCAAAGGCTGCGCCGTCAGGGATTTATAAGTCTTTAGACCCTGTCAGATATTATGATCTGACAGATCTATGTTGTTATTAGTTTCTCTGGAAACAATTTATGGAAAAACAAAAAATACCTTTGAACGTCTCTCTGGAATTCCTCGCAATTAATTTTCATTATGATTTCCGCATTTATCTACTAGTATGATTTGCATCTACTATACAAACTTACTATATGATTTCTCAGTACGTTATTCGATTCTTATTTTATATTATTTCATAATATATCATTGTTTCCAATACATACGTTACTCTATAAACAAATTGCTATGATATAATCCAATGTTACTACTTATATTATTACAAAATAACTTTATGATGTAGTTAAGACGAAGTTTAAAAACAAAATAAAGCATTTTCACAATCTTAATTTGAAACACGAATCCAATAATAATAATGATAGAACATACATACGGAAACAAATAAACAAACACACAAAGCAAATAAACTTTGGGTTGCCTCCCAAAAGCGCTTTTCTTTTTAACGAGTCCTTGTACTAGACTCAAAGTCACTCCTCCGATTAGTGATTCGTCGTTGGTCACGATCTCTAGGTCATCCTCGGGTTTAGTCTTATATTCCGACCTAGTTGCAAGCATTCCTTGTAGAAACCAAATACCTACTCAATAACATATAGTCAACCTCCTCCTACGTCTATCCTCATCATTCCTATAGTAGACCGCTGCTTATACTCACTTTCGATGTTTGACAAGAGTCGGTATTGCTCTATCTATATGGCATTTGGTAAAGCTACATCATCGGTCCTCGTCCTTGAATCCTACTATCCCTAGAGATGGGGTCATAATTCATTTTTAGAGGCCTCAACAAAGGCTTTCCAAAACTACTTGAGTTAAGCATGCATCTACTACCGACGAATATCCTCAACAATCATGGAAGTCGGTGACGTAGGTGAATTTCCTACATAAACATGTAGTCATCCTAACTCTACCTACAAATTGCTTAATCCATCCCGTGCTAGTGAAAAGTCCTAAATCCCAGTTGCTTTTTCATTATTAAATTGTAGTGGGGCTCTAGTCATGAATGTTTAACGGGAGAATCTAGATCTATGTAAGTTTTCCAAATGCAAGTGACTATGTTGACATGGTATATTGATGTTGGAAGGGTCACCTGTTTTGATGATTGGGTTACCTAGGAAGTATGGTGTCCTCGGGGTCATCGAATAGATCCTTATGGTATGCACGTTCTTCCTTAGTGGGTAACCTATCGAATAGTCCTCTCCATCTCTACTTCTTCTACTTCTTTTTCCTTACTCCTCCTCAACTTTCTTAACTTCTCTTATGTTCACGTATCTATTTCATTTTTAGTGATTGGCTTAATAGTGACAACGTTAACAAAGTGGACATGTTGGAGGATGAGGGGTCTTGATTTGGGGTCCGCTACTTGTGTTCCTAGCGTCCTTATTTGATGATGGCAACCTTGGTTGTTGAATGCTTTCAATAAGTTGTCTATTTTATTGGTCCATCGTCCGTTTGTTGTTGATTAAATTCGGATTCGAATTTGCCATCGAGCTTCTTGAGATGCCATAAACTTAGACATCATTCCTCAAAGGTTATTGGTACTACCGATAATTTTGGAGGGATTGTTTATTTGAAAGTACGGTTTGAGGATGAACCTTCATTGGAAACGATTAGGTGGATTGAAGAATTGTTTGGGGCGCGTTTTTGGTTTTGTTCCCACCTAAAGTTTGGTGATTTTCCAAGAGGGTTTGTAGGAATCACCGTAAGGGTTTGGATCGGGTTGAAAGTGTACCACTTCTCTCCCGCTCCGTCGGTATGCGGAGGATGCATAGTCCGCAAAAGCTTGTTCGGGGAGTTCCATGTAATCTCGAGTGTCTGGGGACACTAACAATCCTCGCCATGAGGGAAGTGATTTTATTCACTTGGCTTGAAGGTTTAGGAGCTTCGTAGATTTCATTAGATACTTGACTTGGTCCTCAAGTTCCATGATCCTAGGTCGAAGTTGCTTGAATTATTTGAAGGCAAAGATATTTCCTTTGACCGTGTTATTAAATCACGGGGATCATTCCAACTTTCGTTGTCATAGAGAGCAAGATTTCTAGGAAGTTCCCATTGATTGTTCCGCACTTAGATCACCGTAGCTTGCCACCGGCCACTTGTCAATGGTTTGCCTCGTGGGGATATTGATATGTCATAGAAAATTTTGGACCTTGGGAGCCAAAGGTCTATGCCATGATGTGGGACTTTTTAGAGTAAGTCCTTGAATCGAGTCCATGCTCGTAAGGGTTTAGCCTTGACGTTGTTGGAACGCCAAGATGTCATTTCTTAGCTTTGTGGTTCTTCTGGTGGGAAAAATTGAGCAAGGAAGCGAGTGGTGAGATTATCCCAAGAGGTGATGGATCCTGCGGGTAGACGTTCTAGCATTGACTAGCTTGGTCCAGCAAAGAGAATTGGAAGAGACGTAATCGGGTAGTCTCCTCGAGTGTCAATCATCAAGGTCTATGGAATCTACGATCCTTAAAGAAATCCTTGAGGTTTGATTTCGATCTCGGAACGAAGTCCATGGAAATGCACATCCGCTTTGCACCAACCGGATGGTGTGGATCGCAAGGGAGACCCATTGACTCCTTGGGTGAGCTCAATGGTGTTTCGATAGCCTTGGTGGCTAGGACGGGAGTATATTCCTAAAGTACGGGCTCTAGAGGTTGGATTTGGTTGGGGTTGGTCATGTTGTGGTGTGTTGATGGGATCAAAGATATTACCGACCTTCATGATGGGGGATGGTAACGGTTACGAACAAAAACACGAAGAAATAAGATAGATAAAGAACTAAGAAAAATAAAAAAAATTCACTAGAAAGGATTCTAAATGAGTAGACCCTAAGTAAACAATAAAATTTTTAACCTAAACAATAAACTATCACCGCAACGGCGCCAAAAACTTGATGCATGGGTTTTGCACCTTTGCATTAGGTTTTACCTCTCAATGGATCTTGAGAAGCTACAACCCCCACCAGGCAGTGTACTGACCGAATGTAAGTATAGTGTGGTGGCAAGTACCGGGGGATTTTGGATCGTTCTCCCTAGGAATAGTGTCGTTAGGCTTGAAAAGCTACTCTAATTAGGTCTAAGGGTTGAGGGATGATTCTTTTTTGTATTTTTATATTTTATGAAAGCAAGTAAAATCTCGGTTTATAGAGGATGTGGGCGGAATTGTTTGTTAGTCAACTAACCCAAATATCTACTTTTGCAATTAAATTAAAATAACTAAGAAAAATAAATTGGTTTGTGAAACTTATATGAGAGAAATATGTGTTTAATAGATTCTTACTCCCTAGCTATCTTTTATATGTAATTGGTTTGTTGTAATTATGTGGATGACGGGTTGTATTCCTTTAAACCTTCCGTAGGGCCCGTGTACGGATCTTCCCTACTCTATAAGCTCCACCTTCACTCTATGTCGAGCCGATAAAAGCTCCTAACATGGGACATAGAAATTCGCTCATGCATAAATAAACAACCAAAATAATCGTAGTACACATCGATTCATGTTCTTAAGACGTTCAAGCAAGTTACGTATAAGAGTTAGCCAGTTTTCTTAAGCCTAACTCGACTTCACCTAACCTACAATAATCACAAGCAAACCAACACATATAATCAATAGCTAGGTTTCATTAGATCTAAGCAAACACTAATAGACCTAGCCTAGCATGTTAATTGAAAGACAAGCATAAGATATAATCCCCCCAAACAAAAACCAATAACCAATAGGCATATTGAATGATTTGGAAGAGACTTTCTTCAATTAAGCATCCCAGTTTCAAGGGTGTAAAACCTCAAAATAAAGTAGAAAAACGGCTAGGGTTTTGTTCCCAAATTCACACTAATGAATGAAAATAAAAACTATATTAGATTTTACATTGTGAGCAGTCAGCTTTAAAGGGGTCTGACGCGTCCCGTCGTCGCCAAGTAAAATTCGGATTGCTCAGATCCCACTCTTGACGCCTCCCCGTTGTAATTCACTCTGGGCCATATCCCTTACCACATAACGTGAGACCCTACAGCCTCCAACACGTGACGCCGTCACTGTTAATTCCCTAAAACTTTCTGGGGCGTCTAGTGTAAAAATCATCCTTCATGTTGTCAAAGCGTACGCCGTCAGGTACTGTTTCCAGCATAATTTTGAGACTGTTGTCTTTTCTTCACTTTTATGCTCCAAAATATCCAAAAAACGCTTCCTTGTTCCAGAATTCCTCTCAAAGTACCTAAAATGACAAAAGGAACGATTTAAGGCAATATTTGATCAAATAATTACGGATTAGGGCTTAAATGACCTCCTAAAAGCGTAACACTTTTCGCCTCATCAAAATACAAGATTTTTGATTTGGTAAATGCGCCGTATTGATAAAAGTCGATGTGTCGCTGCTGTTTAATAATTTGAAAACTGTTTTTAATTTAAATATTAAATACGCCGTATCTGTTAAAACAGATGTGTCGCATGGCGTTAGGGTTTCGAAAAATTCTTTATTAAAAACAGAATACGCCGTATCTTGGGGAAAGATACGTCGAACTCGAGTTATTAAACGCATTGTATTTAATAGAATTTAAACGCAATACGCCGCATCCGATAAACAGATGCGCCGTATCGTTTGTATCTGCACAGTACAACGTCAGTAGGTACAAAGAAAAGAAAATAAAAATAAAAATAAAAATTACAGAAAATAAAAATCACACAAAAATAGTAAATATGCAAATTATACAATGAATGCAAATTATCTAATATACAACAAGTTAGGGGTTAGTGTCTAAAAACCTAATAAAAAGAAAAACTAATTAAAATTCTAATCAATTTAACAGATAATAACAATTCACTCCCTGGCAACGGCGCCAAAAACTTGATGCGCGTGATGTGTCGTTGCGGTTTAGCAGTGTTAATGCCTACTCAAGTTTTACATTTATATTTAGCCGACTTATCAATAACACACACACTTAACGAGCAGTGTACCCGGTTAGTTTGCATATAATGGTAAGCAGAGTGTCGATCACTAAGAGTGGAACGTATTATCTAATTATCCTANTGGTTATCTAATTAAACAGTAAAAACTAATGAGAACAAATCAGCGAATATCATACACGTACACAGATAGATAGTAGAGACAATAAGAAGACCTGTCCTGATAATTAAGCAGCTTGTCACTTGTTTTATTGCTAGTTTTATATGAAGTGTATAAAGTTAATCCGTACTCGTTGGCTATTATATCGGCGAGTAAACCCTTAATGATTACTTATGAATATCCTACTCATCCAAAGTCATCGGAGTGAATAGGCGAGGAAGGGGTACGGCGGCCCAGCAGTGCTCAGCTAGACACAGAGGTAATCAATGCACTAATATAAATTCACCAAAGACATCAAACATATAAACTTTAATTGATGGGAAAGCAATTTTAAGGCGGGCATTTGATTATTGCGTACTCACAAACTACCGGCCATCAATCCTGATGAATTAAAGCTTACTATTACAATAAAACAAAACTATTTAATGAATTAAATACATGTAGAACCTTCTTACAGCTCTAAGATCTTCGTTTGGGGTGTGTCTTGTGTTGCTTGTTCGTCTGATTTTGCCTCCTTAGGGTTATGGTGCACACAAAATTCGTCTAGGTCTTGCAGTATTTATAGTTTCTGTCTGAGGGTTCGATGCGGCTCATGTAGTGATAAGATGCGGCGCATTGACTTAACTTCGCGTGGGGTCCAAGCATTCTGGAATATTCGTACACCGCCTTTAGATGCGGCATAACTTGAATCTTTATGCGGCGCATGTCCTTCAGTTGTCTTGGATTGTTTCTGATGAAGTCTTGATAGTGATACGCCGTATGTCAATTGTATAATGCGGCGTATCTGGAGTAGAACGAGCTTGATCTTCTTCTTTGACCAAAGTTTCATATGCGGCGCATGGTAGAATTCCATGCGGTGCATTCTTCAAAGTCAGGCAATGGTCTTCGAATTCATCTAAGTATGATATTGCGGCGTATCTGTTAAATGAGATACGGCGCATCTTCTGAGTTTCAGTAGACTTTTGACATCTTGCTCTTTTTGCTCCGTAATTAGTCCAAAATCGCCAAGTTTCACCTTTTACCTGTTTTTACCTGAGAATCACTAAAGTAAACATTAAAGCACCGATTCTCATACATAATAAAGTAAAACAAGTTAATTAAACAGGATAAATGATGATAATAAAATGTACTTATTTGATTTCATCACATGGCTTTAGTAATCATGCTTACAGTGGTAATATCGTATGAAATGATCAACATACTTTCTGAATTAATGTAATGAAGAAGCTACCGTCACTAGCGATCACCGCAATTAATATCTAGAGAGTATTTCAACGCTTTAGAACTTTGACTTTATTTCTATCACCCAAATGATTGGAACACGAGATGAATTGTTATCAGAGCTTTGTTGGTTGTTGGAATGAGTGTTGGTATTTGGGATGAGTGTTGGTTGTTGGGATGAGTGTTGGTATGAAAATGAGGCGAAATGAGGCTCTATTTATAGGCAAAGGTTGACTAGCCAGGCACTGAAGTACGCCGCACTTGAGGAAAGGTCGGCGGGCTTCACACTGAATGCCAGCGATCTTGGAGAAAAACAACGGCGACCTTCAAGAGATTTCTTGGCGCCAATGGGTCATTAATAGAGCTGAAGGTCGGCGCACTTGAGACATAGGATCGCCGCACTTGACTTGATTTGACTTATATTTGTGTAGGATTTTATTCGTCCCCGTAACCAGCACACTTGAGACATAAGCTCGGCGCTTTTTCACTTGGAATAGGCTGTATCATAAGATTATCTTGGATTTATACATTTTGCCTTGGTTCTTGAAGTTCTTTGTCTATTGGACCTGAAATGCATTTTCATGCAATTAAGTATCGAAAGTCCTTATAAATCATATAGAAACTAACAAATAACGCTGTATAAAATATGTATAAATCGAGTGTCATCAGTCATTTAAGCCCTAATTCGTGAATTTATGATTAAATATTGCCTCGAATCATTACCTTTCTCATTTTAGATACTTGGGACGTGATTTCTGGAATATGGAGCATTTTGGACGTTTTTAGGCTCAAGAATGAAGAAAATAGCAAAGTCAAAGAAAAGTCATGATTTACACCTAACGGCGTCAGGCTTTGGACGCTGAAGCCGTCACTTGAAGATAAAGCTGATGGAAAAATTACACATGACACCCCAGAAACCAACTTGGAGATTTGCACCTGACGGCGTCAGGTGCAATTGAAGTAAGGTCATCTGGCTTTAAGTTAACACGAGACGACCCAGAGAACTTATAAAGTGACAGCGTCAGAAGTTTTCTTTCACAAAACGAAACCCTAATCACGGCGTTCTGACGGCGTCAGGAGTTATAACCTAACGCCGTCAGCTTGTAAAATCTATATATAGTTTAGGATTTTTCATTCATTAGGTGTGCAACTTTGGAGACAAACCCTAGGATGAATTTTTTGAGATTTCAAGGATTCCAAGCCCTCTTTTCTCTCATGTTTCATTGAAGATAAGTAAACTTTTAATCATTTAATATGTCTATGTGTTGTTTGATTATCTTTTATGCTTTTCTTCCTTTTAACATGCTAGCATAATTTACTTTGTGTTTGCTTAGATCTAATGAAACCTAGTTATTGATTGTTGATTAGTTGTCTATTGTTTAGTTGATTAACTCACGTTAGGCTTAAGAAAACTGGCTTATCTCCTTTGTGTAATTAGCTTGAACGTCTTAAGAAACGTAATCGGATGGCACTTACAGTTTTATTCGTTGTATTTAATGCATGAGTAGAAGTTAATGATTCTATGATAGGATACTAAATGTGTCGTCATAAGAAGAAGCCAATATTCATAGAGTTGGAGTAGGTTGTGCACACCCACGACTGGTATTAAGGAATACAACGCTTCAACTAAACAATTGTCATTCAACGAATCAATAAGAGATAACTAGGGAGTAATTATATCTAAGTAAAAATGTTTTCCCCATCATAAGAAGTTCACCAATTTTTTTTTCTTGTTATTTATTTTATTTTAGTTTAATTAGTAATTTTGGGTTAGTTGATTAGCAACTAATTCCGCCCACTCTTCCAATACCCGAGATTTTTACTGCTTTTATAAAATATAAAAATACAAAAAGAATCATCCCTCACCTTTAGACCTAGTTGACCTACACTTCAATCCTAACGACACTATTCCCCTAGAGAACGATCAATCCCCCGGACATCCCTATACTACACTACACCGATCAGGTACACTGCCTGGAGGATTGCAAGCTTCTCAAGATCCCTTGAGAAGTAAAACCTTTTGCGAAGGTCTTGTGATCCTGCATCAACAAGGAAAAAGGCAAATTCTCAAAATCTCTTAAACAATCTCAAAAGTTTAAGAATTCTAAAAAGTTCCATCAAAATCATGCAAATCATTTTCTTTCCTTCATCTTTTAACAATTGGTATAAAAAATAACATTTTATTCTATTTTTGAGGGGGGATAAAATTTGGTCAAAAGGTAAGTGCTTCCGAAATGTTATTACTCCTTATTGACTTGTACTTAGACGAGTAATAACTTCAAATTGTTTTAGATGGCTAGTTGTCACTTAAAACATGATAATAGATCCCTTTAATCAGTCGTGTAAACATGTCCCTCAAAGTCTAGTCTGTTTTAGAGTCTATCATGCTAGGTCACCATATTAGTAAACACAAGTAATCTTATAAGAGAAATGAGATGAGAATTAGACTTGGTTGATTAATAACAATATGAAAGATGAAAGAACAAGAGTTTTCTTAAGATATGAAATTAACCAACATTTGTAAAGAGATACATAGTGTCCTATTTATAGGAGAGGGATAGGGCAACACTCCCTTCCTTCATATCTTACTAATTCGTGGGCTTTAAGGCCCATTGGACACCTTATTAGACTTAAACATTAACCATACGAGTAACTAAATAACGTAGCTAAATATGATAATTCTAGCAACCTATTACATTGACTGAAATGACCGAGACTTGACTGAATAGTTGAAAACTATGATCCTAACAATCTCCCCCTAAGGATCGGTCATGAAGGATTGTTGTAGGATAGAAGTTCGTCACGGTCATCGAGGTTGCTTGACGTCTTTGTCTTTGGACTTTAACTGTTGACATTTGTAGCTTTAGACGTCTTCAAAATGATTGTAGTAAAAGTGATTCATCGTTCTTTGTTCTTTGTCTTTGTTGATGTGAAAATGAGAGATGATGTTGTAATCCGTCACACGTCACTTTCGGTATCTCCAATGGATTCGCTCCGTTCCGACATGCTCATACATCTTTGACTGTGTTGTAGTTATGCTTTCGTAGCTCTTTGTCTTTGTAGTTGAAGATTCATGATTGTTGTCATAGAATCTTTTCTTTAGACTGTGATGATGCATCGAGCTTTCTTTGGCATTGAGATGTATGTATGAGCATGTGGAAGTTGGTGTTCAAGATGGCATTTGTACCTGAAATAAAACAGTTAGCAATAATACAACCGGTACTTACAGGTTTGAACTAGAATTCATCAACAGCATATTGTGAAGACTCCTTCTAATTCGCGCCAAGGCCGTTCCTAATCGGATACCCCCTAAGGAGCTTACACGGGCACAACTAAGTACACCCACGATTAGGTGAGTCGCTGGAGATCACCCCACGACTGTAGACCATTTGAAGCCATCATAGACACTAAGCGTAACCCACGAGGAATTACCGAAGTGACCTGCTGTCAGGGCTGTTTGATGTTGACCCTGGCAGGATTTCCGTTCAATCATTCGAGAAATACCTAAGTAAATCCCTCATGAACGTTCTAGGCAGATTGCTTAGATCTGCGAAGGACTCGATAATTTACAATTGGTGTCCATTGATGTAGAACGACCAATGTAAGATTACTAAGTGTACCTAAGAGATCTTTGATGTATCTCGTGGCTCTAGACTCAATTAGTGCAACTTATGGTTTCTTATGCGGAGATTGGGGCAGGGTCTCCTATTTCAATATCAACCTACTCTAAATAGAAGGTCGATAGATTACAACGGTTCCCCGTGAGAATGAAACAAGTATATTTTGAGAGATACCCGAGTGGCTAGAAGGTTAAGGTGCATGCGTCACTGGGTCCATGACGTCTTTTATCTTCAATACTGATGTCGCCTTAGCAACAACCAGTAGCATATGAATTGAACCCGGTGTCTGCCCTAAGGTTGAATAATTTGGAGGGCTCATTTCTTTTCACCCTTTTCATAACGTTTCTTTTTAATTCTTCAACCCCTTCTTTCTCCGTTTCATTCATTTCTCCTTTTTCGAATCATACCTAAGGACTTCTAAATACTAACTATTGGTGATGTCCTTGGGTAGATCCCTCCGGTTTAGGCGGATCATAGGACGGTTATTCCTAACCTTAGTCACCTTATAACTCCATGACTATCCTAGTGATGCCTTTTGAAACCATTCATTTGAAAATCTCTCAAAGTGTTTGTGAAAAAAAACATTTTATAACACTTTGAGGGTTTTATTTTCTTATGAAATACTCCCCCTCCACATGTGCTTATGAATATTTTGCGGAAAATAACACATGCGGGAGAAGTTAGCACTTTAGAATTGATCCACTCTTAATAGACATGTACCCGAGGGACACGGTTACGTTGCTTAGTTAAAGGGATGCATTGTCAGTTTTTAGGTGACAACTAGCCCTAATAACTACCTTGAAGTTGTAAACATTCCATAAAGGAAGTTAGACCCGTCAAAGTAACGTCTAGAAAGAGTTTCTCGAAACGGTACAATCTACTCGGATAAATCCTTTCGAATACTAACGGTTTTTGTTTCGTCAATTCTTGGGTCAATTCTGAGTCGAGCTCGAGTGAGATACAATTTTGCCACATCATATTTTAATCATTTTCTTCTTCTCCCCCTCAAAAATAGCATATCAAATGTTGTTTTTGCAAACGATTTTGATTAAAATATGCTTTTTGAGTCTTATGGGGAGTTATCATCAAAGATTTGAGATTTTAAGAACGATGTTTTGGTACAAGTACTCCCCCTCAACTTGTGGATACTCATTGAGGTGAAATACTTGTCTTTTGAGTAGAATTGTGAAAATCTGAAAAGTTTGATAAATTCTACTCAAAAGTAAGAAGCCTTCGCTCCTTATCTTAGGATTGTAGCACTGAAGCGTACCACAGGGTCCTTTCTTTACAAGGTATGGGTTGTGCACTGTTATGTGTACACAAGCCTTAATAATTCACAATAATCAAGAATGAATTGGAAATAATGAAAGGTTATACCAGAAGCTTAAGTCTGAGATGAGGTCAAGGCATTGAAGTCGGTGAACTTTGCGTTGGGCCTTTGAAATGTCAGGATCGGAAACGATGGACGAACCCCGATATAACTTTCCAGCCTCCTGATCTGTTCCCTCCGGTTGAGCCTTTCTTCAATGGCATGGATGAAGTTCTTTACCATTCTTCTTGTGCTAGAATTCCAACGGGTATTCTTTCCTTCTTTTACTTTGTTCAGATCGTCCGTCAATCTCCCCACTAGACCATCACGAACTCTTTGCAAGGTAGCATCACAGAACTTATGAAGCTCGTCGAACCGCATGAACCGTAGCTGATTCTTTGAGTTGAGGTAGGTAACCCCGAACTTTGGTTTTTGGAGAATCATTAGTTGAGATGCGTCATGTAGTTCTTCGATCATGAGTTGTGGTTTGGTCAAGTTGAGATGATTCTGGTAGCTTTCAACACCTAACTGTAGATCTTCTACACGTTCACGGATGATCAGTTGTCTGATGTACATGAGCAAGGAAGAGATGAAGTTGTACTGAGTTGATGTTGGGAAGCACCTCATTCTTCCTTGAACTTTCTCCAGATACATATCTTCTATGTCATCTAGATAAAGATGTGGGAAATCGGCTTCACAAAACTTGTAGAGCTGTTCGTCTTGCCTCTTAACCACTATTTCCTTCATGTAGACATAATCAAACCGTTTATCTTCCAGGATTTGCATGATTGCGACGATTCGGCCTTTGTTCTTCACATCACTGGATGTACGTTCACGTCTGTGAGTGTAGCCAAGCTTTCGTCATTCTGACCAGTTCTGAATTCCAAACAAAGCGTCTCTGTTGTATTCCACAATAGAGTTGCTGAAAATAGGAGCGGTTTCTTCAATGTTTGGAACTTCATAACGAGCAGCTGGTACTGAAATCCTTAATGAAGACTTGTAGCGATCTTTGGAAGCTTTAATGTCGTGTTGCAGGTAGCGGAGATCATAGTTGAAGAAGAACCGATACGGAATTCTAGGCTTGTCGGCAAAGCCTTGAAGAGGTAAAGGTTTTGTCCAGTCGGTGAAGTACGGTTCGTTGTGTTTTCCATGGGAATCGAAGTTGCTTTCCGGATTAAGCCAATCAAAGGAGTCTGATAAAGCTGATGCAATGTTCTGCAAATGGTAGTCCAGCTCTATTTTGTTTCCTGATCGTGCCTTAAGAAAGTCACGAGCATCCTTGTTGATTCACCTAAGTTCAGCTTTCGTCATTCATTCATTACTCCTTTTTTCGTATCATACCTAAGGACTTCTAAATACTAACTATTGGTGATGTCCTTGGGTAGATCCCTCCGGTTTAGGTGGATCATAGGACGGTTATTCCTAACCTTAGTCACCTTATAACTCCATGACTATCCTAGTGATGCCTTTTGAAACCATTCATTTGAAAATCTCTCAAAGTGTTTGTTAATAAAAACATTTTATAACACTTTGAGGGTTTTATTTTCTTATGAAATACTCCCCCTCCACATGTGCTTATGAAAATTTTGCGGAAAATAACACATGCGGGAGAAGTTAGCACTTTAGAATTGATCCATTCTTAATAGACATGTACCCGAGGGACATGGTTACGTTGCTTAGTTAAAGGGATGCATTGTCAGTTTTTAGGTGACAACTAGCCCTAATAACTACCTTGAAGTTGTAAACATTCCGTAAAGGAAGTTAGACCTGTCAAAGTAACGTCTAGAAAGAGTTTCTCGAAACGGTACAATCTACTCGGATAAATCCTTTCGAATACTAACGGTTTTTGTTTCGTCAATTCTTGGGTCATTACTGAGTCGAGCTCGAGTGAGATACAATTTTGCCACATCATATTTTAATCATTTTCTGCTTCTCCCCCTCAAAAATAGCATATCAAATGTTGTTTTTGCAAACGATTTTGATTAAAATATGCTTTTTGAGTATTGTGGGGAGTTATCATCAAAGATTTGAGATTTTAAGAACGATGTTTTGGTACAAGTACTCCCCCTCAACTTGTGGATACTCATTGAGGTGAAATACTTGTCTTTTGTGCAGAATTGTGAAAATCTGAAAAGTTTGATAAATTCTACTCAAAAATAAGAAGCCTTCGCTCCTTATCTTAGGATTGTAGCACTGATGCGTACCACATGGTCTTTTCTTTACAAGGTATGGGTTGTGCACTGTTATGTATACACAAGCCTTAATAAATGAGAATGAATTTGAAATAATGAAAGGTTATACCAAAAGCTTATGTCTGAGATGAAGTCAAGGCATTGAAGTCGGTGAACTTTGCATCGGGCCTTTGAAATGTCAGGATCGGAAACGATGGATGAACCCCAATGTAACTTTCCAATCTCCGAATCTGCTCCCTCCGGTTGAGCCTTTTTTCGATGGCATGGATGAAGTTCTTTACCATTCTTCGAGTGCTAGAATTCCAACGGGTATGCTTTCCTTCTTTCACCTTATTCAGATCGTTCGTCAATCTCTCCACTAAACCATCACGAACTCTTTGCAAGGTAACATCACAGAACTTATGAAGCTCGTCGAACCGCATGAACCGTAGCTGATGCTTTGAGTTGAGGTAAGTAACCCCAAACTTTGGTTGTTGGAGAATCATTAGCTGAGATGCGTCATGTAGTTCTTCGATCATGAGTTGTGGTTTGGTCAAGTTGAGATGATTCTGGTAGCTTTC
>LBNU01035613.1:15759-44953 GCA_014162995.1 Artemisia annua
GGTTTCGGTTTCAGAGCCAAATTCTGACCCACTAGCTTCTGATGGTGGTGGTGATGGTTCAGGTGTAGCGACTTTCTTCTTAATGACTTTTCGTTTTGGGGTTGCAGCAGGCTTGGACTTAGGTTGTTTAGAAGTTGGAGTACTGCTGGTGCTTCCAGACTTTGCACCTCTCTTGCTGCGAGTCTCCCTTATGTATTTAGGAACTTCTTCGGTTTCTGAAATGCCTACTCTCCCGGCTTTGTAGGCCAAGTCGTAGATTCGGTAGTTCGAAGATACAAGAATTTTGTCATTCAGAAGATTGCCTGGTATTCTCACGCCACTAGTCCTTGGAGTGAACTGAATAGACTTGACGAAAGCAATCTTGTAATCATCCACAACATTGTGCTTGTCTTCGGTACGGTCAAACATTCTTTGGCGAAACTCAGGAGTTTTTCCGCAGAGGTAGTCAATGAGAATTTTGGTGAACCTCATGAAAGGAATCATAGTTCGACCAGTTGTGTGGATCTGAAAGACGATGTCGCTCATGATTGGATCGGCAAAGTCTATGTTAGCCTTGCTCATCATCCCCCAGAATACTTGCAGATGGGATAGTCGAGGATGTTCATGACCACTTTTCCGTCCCGTGATTGATCTAATGATTTTCATGTAAAAAGTTCTCCAAGGTTGAGGTAGATACTTGACGTTGAATTTGGACAATATCAATTTGGAGGACTCTTCTAGATCATAACCAAGCTGAATCATGTAGTCGAGTATTTCAATCTCTGTCAACATTGGTTCATACTCTTTGGAAGTAGGAAGCATGAGAACCGTCCTTAGAACATCAAGATCAACTTCGTACTCTTGTCGTTCAAGAGTGACTTTGAATGAAGCATCGTCCAAGTTAACCTTAGCAGTGTGCCAGAATTGGTGGATGTAGAAGGTTGGAACAGAAGCAGACTATGTTAGCATGCTCTTACATGGATGTGCCAAAAGAATGTCTTTGACTATCCGGCAAGAATCTTCAGTAATTCTAAACTTGTTGAAGTCGATGCGAGCGTTGTTGTTGCCAATAGTAACATTGTAGTCAGCAGGAACAATTTCACCAAGAGTGATGAGTGGAAGGTTCAGTGCTGGTGCATTTTCTCCTTGTTGTTGTTGTTGAGCCATAGTGTACTGAAAATGTAATGTCATAAGATCAAACATTCAACTTGTTAGTTTGTAAGTTAACGTACGAGTTTGATACTTAAGGCCATTCCTATTCCATTTTGCCTGCAAAGTACATTAACTACGTGAGATGTTGTTATGACGATGATACATTGCCTATAATCTAAGACGTAATGATAAGCATTCACAACACATTAGGAAATTTAAGTACATCTAATAGATTACACAATCACTAAACATCCACAAGTTAATGATGCAATGGACACATACACCATATAACAAGTTCACAAGAATACAACTTAGTTTTTATAAAGTTTACATGTTATACAAACTTTTCAAAAATTATTCTAAGTGTGATCTCGATAACTTGCAAATCTGTGTTCACGACAACTCTCCATTCAGTGATCTCGACAACATTTGAATTGAAAGTTCTCGATAACTTTCAATACTGAAAGATTTCGATAACTTGTTCAATGCAAAGGTTCTCGATAACTCAAGAATCCAAGGTTTGCGATAACCACGGTTTCCAGGATTTCGATAATTATGGGTTTTCGAAAACTCAAAGATCTCGACAACATTTATTGAAAGATCTCGATAAGTTATAAAAAGATCTCGATAACATCCGTTATGAGGTTTCTCGATAACTTATCGAATGATTTCGATAAATGTTCTCGATAAAGTTTCCACTTATCGAAATTTCTTATACAAGAAATTTCGAGATTGCATGATGACATACGTTTGAATGATTTAGTTGTTTCCTTGTGTGAACCTGAAGCAAATAAGCACATAACCAATGTTAAAAACACAATCATCAAACATATGCATGTTTTCGAAAACTTGTATAAACCCTAAATTATCTAGATTACAAGATAAGTTGAATCATGTTGTTCTATCACTGATTTCATACAATTCAAGCATATACAAACATGACATGAGCACTGAATTAGAACAAACAACAACACATTGAAAATACCCAAATATTCGAAACCCTAAGAACATCTAGATTCAACCATACATGAAATTGTATCAATTAAAGCATACTGATATGTTCCTAAGATCCTAACATACTATTCCCACCACTAATATCAAATAAAACAACACTAACTCTCAAGAACACACCACATCGAGAACTAGGGACATCGAGAATCATCAATACATGTTGCAAGTTATGATTTGTGTATTTAAGCATGATAAACACGTTTAAAAGAATAAAAGCCCTATGTTTAATCAACCTAAACAACATGATTTTGTGATCTCTATAGCCTACGCAACCCTAGAACTCGACATCAATCAAACACAAAATCTAACCGTTAACATCATGATTCCATGAAAACCATGTTTTATATTATGCTAAAGAACATGTTAACACTTACGGTTTGACGATTCAAAGGATGGATTTGTAGAATGATTGTGAGCCGTGAGATGTTTTTGAGAGAAAAAGTATAATTTTTGTTTTTTGATAATTATGAAAAACGGGGGGGGGGGGGGGGAATAGTTGGGTGAGAAATCTTTTGAAACTTTCACAACTTGGCATATTTAGTCCCTTAACTACATGTTTTCTATAATAAGTCCTAGATAATTGTTTTAACGGTTAAGTTAACGACTTATGGCAACAATTACATCTAAGGTATATCCTAATAGGAAGAAATGTCAAATTTAATTGACGTAACTGTAATACGTGAATTACCACCAAAATTAAAAGCAAAAAGTCTTTTGTTTTTAAACAAAATGCAAGTGCACGTCTTTGAGTAAAATTGAGAAATTTTGACGAACATTCTCCCCCTCAACATTTGGTCGTAAAAATATGGAAAATTTTGAGAGACCAAAGTGTTGAACGAGATCGTGTGCTTGCATTTGTGAACAAAATGAAATAAAAGTACGAAACGAAATGAAAGAAAATCTTTTTGTTGTTTTTATGGTTTTTCAATTTTTTCTTTTGTTTTTGAATAAATATTTACAAAAGATATTTTTGGTGTTTGACTCCATTAATTGTTTTCCAGAAGAGATTTTAAATCATCTGGAGTCAAACAACGCATACCAATTCGGTGAACGAGTTCAGTGAACCTAGCTGGTGGTAAAGGTTTAGTGAACAAGTCTACCAATTGGTATTCGGTACCCACGAAGTATAACTCTACTGTACCCTTTTCGACGTGCTCCTTGATGAAAATATATCGGAGATCGATGTGCTTAGACTTGGAATGTAGAACCGTGTTGCAGGAAATAGCAATAGCACTTTTTGAGTCACAGTACATCGGAATCTTCTCGAATGAGTAGCCATAGTCCATCAACTGCGTACGCATCCAAATGATTTGAGCACAGCAGGCAGCCATAGCCACATATTCTGATTCAGTAGATGAGAGTGAAGTGCAGTCCTGCTTCTTAGATTGCCAAGACACAAGCTTGTCTCCAAGAAACTGTAAACCACCAGAAGTACTTTTTCGTGTATCCATACACCCTGCATGATCAGCGTCTGAAAAAGCAATTAGTTCAAAACCAGAATCCTTCGGATACCAGATCCCCATGTGAATGGTTCCTTTCACGTATCGAAGGATTCGTTTAGCCTCATTGAGGTGACGTTCAGTAGGACGCGACTGATAGCGAGAGCACATAAATACAGCAAATACAATATCCGGTCTGCTAGCGGTTAGGTACATGAGCGACCCAATAATACTTCGGTATTTTGTGGGGTCTACCATTTTCCCATGTAAATCCGCATCTAACTTAGTTGTGTTTGACATTGGGGTATTGTATGTGTCACAACTTGTCATTCCATGTTTCATTATTATCTCAAGAGCATATTTTGATTGACTTAGGAAAATACCACGGGGAGATTGATGAACTTGTAATCCTAGAAAGAACGTAAGTTCACCCATCATCGACATTTCAAAATTTAGTTTCATTAATTTTGCAAAGGCATTAGAATACTTTTTGTTAGTAGATGCAAAAATAATGTCGTCTACGTAAATTTGTACGATTAAAACGTCTTCCCCGTGTCTTTGGATAAATAAAGTTGGGTCTATCAGACCTTTGGTAAAACCATTAGCAAGTAAGAAAGAAGTAAGTTTGTCATACCATGCCCTGGGGGCTTGTTTGAGACCGTAGAGAGCCCTCTTAAGTCGATAGACATGGTTTGGATGCTCTGGGTCCACAAATCCTTCTGGCTGACTGACGTATACCTCCTTACGTAACTGACCATTCAGAAATGCCGTTTTGACGTCCATTTGGTACACGATCATGTTTTTGTGAGCAGCGTATGCCAGAAAAATCCGTACAGCTTCAAGTCTAGCCACGGGTGCAAATCTCGATAAGAAAGTTTTTCATGATCTCGATAAATCAGGGCTTTCGAAAACCTTGTGATTTCGACAACACTTATTGAGAGATTTCGATAAGTTATAAAGAGATCTCGATAAACTAAGTTATGAGGTTTCTCGATAACTTATCGAAGGATCTCGATAAGTGTTTTCGATAAGAATCACTTTTCGAAAATTCTTATACAAGAATTTTCGAGAACACATGTAGACATACGTTTGTGTTATGATGTTGAATCCTTGTGTGAACCTGAGGCAAATAAGCACATAACCAATGTTAAAAACACAATCATAAAACATGTGCATGTTTTCGAAAATATGTATGAACCCTAATCTATCTAGATAACAAGTTATGTTGTATCATGTTGTTTTATCATTGAGTTCATGTAATTCAAGCATACACAAACATGATATGAGCACTGAATTAGAACAAACAACACATATTTGAAAATACCCAAATATTCGAAACCCTAAGAACACCTAGATTCAACCATACATGAAATTGTAACAATTCAAGCATACTGATATGTTCCTAAAATCCTAACATACTATTCCCACCACTAATAACAAACAAAACATTACTAACTCTCAAGAACACAACACATCGAGAACTAGGGACATCGAGAATCATTACTACGTGTTATAGGTAAAGATTAGAGCATGGAAATATGATAAGGACAGTTAAAAACACAAAAGCCCTATGTCTAATCAACCTAAACAACGCGAATTAGTGATCTCTATAGTCTACGCAACCCTAGAACTCGACATCAATCAAACACAAAATCTAACCGTTAACATCATGATTCCATGAAAACCATGTTTTATATTATGCTAAAGAACATATTGACACTTACGGTTTGACGATTCAAAGGATGGATTTGTAGGATGATTGTGAGCCGTGAGATGTTTTTGAGAGAAAAAATATAATTTTTGTTTTTTTTTTTGATAACTATGGAAAAATGGGGGGTTGAATAGTTGGGTGAGAAATCTTTTTAAACTTTCACAACTTGGCAGATTTAGTCCCTTAACTACATGTTTTCTATAATAAGTCCTAGATAATTGTTTTAACGGTTAAGTTAACGACTTATGGCAACAATTACCTCTAAGGTATATCCTAATAGGAAGAAATGTCAAATTTAATTGACGTAACTGTAATACGTGAATTACCACCAAAGTTAAAAGCAAAAAGTCTTTTGTTATTAAACAAAATGCAAGTGCACGTCTTTGAGTAAATTTGAGAAATTTTGACGAACATTCTCTCCCTCAACATTTGGTCGTAAAAATATGGAAAATTTTAAGAGACCAAAGTGTTGAACGAGATCGTGTGCTTGCATTTGTGAACAAAATGAAATAAAAGTACGAAACGAAATGAAAGAAAAATCTTTTTGTTGTTTTTATGGTTTTTCAATTTTTTCTTTTGTTTTTGAATAAATATTTACAAAAGAAATTTTTGGTGTTTGAATCCATTAATTGTTTTCCAAAAGAGATTTTAAATCATCTGGAGTCAAACAACGCATACCAATTCGGTGAACAAGTTCAGTAAACCTAGCCGGTGGTAAAGGTTTAGTGAAAAAGTCTGCCAATGGGTATTCAGTACCCACGAAGTATAACTCTACTGTACCCTTCTCGACATGCTCCTTGATGAAATGATATCGGAGATCGATGTGCTTAGACTTGGAATGTAGAACCGTGTTGCAGGAAATAGCAATGGCACTTTTTGAGTCACAGTACATCGGAATCTTCTCGAATGAGTAGCCATAGTCCATCAGCTGCGTACGCATCCAAATGATTTGAGCACAGCAGGCAGCCATAGCCACATATTCTGATTCAGTAGATGAGAGTGAAGTGCAGTCCTGCTTCTTAGATTGCCAAGACACAAGCTTGTCTCCAAGAAACTGTAAACCACCAGAAGTACTTTTTCGTGTATCCATACACCCTGCATGATCAGCGTCTGAAAAAGCAATTAGTTCAAAACCAGAATCCTTCGGATACCAGATCCCCATGTGAATGGTTCCTTTCACGTATCGAAGGATTCGTTTAGCCTCATTGAGGTGACGTTCAGTAGGACGCGACTGATAGCGAGAGCACATAAACACAGCAAATACAATATCCGGTCTGCTAGCGGTTAGATACATGAGCGACCCAATAATACTTCGGTATTTTGTGGGGTCTACCATTTTCCCATGTAAATCCGCATCTAACTTAGTGGTGTTTGACATTGGGGTATTGTATGTGTCACAACTGGTCATTCCATGTTTCTTTATTATTTCAAGAGCATATTTTGATTGACTTAGGAAAATACCACGGGGAGATTGATGAACTTGTAATCCTAGAAAGAACGTAAGTTCACCCATCATTGACATTTCAAAATTTAGTTTCATTAATTTTGCAAAAGCATTAGAATACTTTTTGTTAGTAGATGCAAAAATAATGTCGTCTACGTAAATTTGTACGATTAAAACGTCTTCCCCGTGTCTTTGGATAAATAAAGTTGGATCTATCAAACCTTTGGTAAAACCATTAGCAAGTAAGAAAGCAGTAAGTTTGTCATACCATGCCCTGGGGGCTTGTTTGAGACCGTAGAGAGCCTTCTTAAGTCGATAGACATGGTTCGGATGCTCTGGGTCTACAAATCCTTCCGGCTGACTGACGTATACCTCCTCACGTAACTGACCATTCAAAAATGCTGTTTTGACGTCCATTTGGTACACGATCATGTTTTTGTGAGCAGCGTATGCCAGAAAAATCCGTACAGCTTCAAGTCTAGCCACGGGTGCGAAAGATTCTTCAAAGTCGATTCCTTCCTCCTGACTATAACCTTTAGCTACCAATCGGGATTTGTTGCGTATGACATTACCTTCTGCGTCCAACTTATTCTTCCATATCCATTTAAGTCCAATCACATAAACTCCATCCGGTCTTTCAACTAATTCCCAGACTTCTAGTCTCTTGAATTGGTCGAATTCTTCTTGCATAGACTCAATCCAATTATCATGTGTCATTGCTTCCTTGATGCTTTTTGGTTCGGCATGAGAGATGGTGAGTGCATACATGCAGTGTTCGGCATCGGAGTGAAGTTTCTGTCGAGTCATCACTGGAGCTTGGGGATTACCAATAATGTTGACAATTGGGTGATCACGTGTCCAATGATGTGTTGAAGGGTGAGGGTTATGGAACTGCTGCACATTAGTCGATTCCAAGTCCCGTGTTGACGACTCTGGAATATCGGAAAGGTTGGGAGTCGGTGCAAACGGATTAAAGAATGCATTGGGATCGTAATTTGCAGGTTCGGGTACTTCAAGTTGATTCAGATCTTCAGGTGCATTGTATGAGTTGGAGTCTGTCTGTTCATCTGCTGTTGGTGAATCTGTTGGAGGTGCATCAGTTTCTACAGTAGTTGTAGTAACGGGTGTATCAGGCACTGGAATAGTGGCAGTTTGAGCAGCGGAATCGGTGGATACATTTTGTGCACGAATCTCAAAAGAGTCATCAAACAGTGGAGTGAACAGCGTTTCCAATTCTTGACGGGTTAAAGGTAAAGGTGCATCTGAACGATCTGGGAAATTTAAACGGTTAAGTTCGGGTCCTAAGCTGTTGCGCTCAGAAGCCATATCAGTGAGCTCATCAAAATTAGCGTGTATAGTCTCTTGAATCTCTCTGGTCCGACGGTTGTATATCCGAAACCCCTTAGAATTTTCACAATAACCAATAAAGATTCCTACATCAGCCTTAGCTTTAAGCTTTCCAAAGTCATCACGATCGTTGTTCGGGTAACATAGTGCACCAAAGACATGAAGGTGTTGAACATTGGGCTTACGTTTGTGGACAAGTTCATATGGTGTGCGATTGTGTCGTTTGTTGATCATACATCGATTCTGGGTATAACATGCTGTTGAGACGGCCTCTGCCCAAAGATAGTCTGGTAGTTGTGCATTGATCAGCATTGTGCGGGCGGCTTCCACTAAAGTACGGTTTCGTCTTTCGACCACGCCATTTTGTTCGGGAGTCCGAGCAATAGATGTTTGATGAACAATACCTACCTTCTCAAAATAATCCCGAAGGGTTTGATTCTTGAATTCAGTTCCATTGTCTGTTCTGACGGTTCTGACGGTGTTTCTAAGCTGAACTTGAATTTTGGTGAGAAAAGTGACTATCATGGATGGAGCTTGGTCTTTAGTACGAAGAAAGTAGACCCAAGTCCATTTTGAGAAGTCGTCTACTATGACAAGAATGTAACGTTTCCCGTTGATCGTTTGTACTCTCATTGGTCCGCACAAATCCATATGTAATAGCTGAAGAACATGATCCGTACTGGGTTCTTGTTTTGAAGCAAAATGTGCACGTTTGCTCTTTCCTTGTTCACAAGCAGGACAAAGGTGATCTTTAGCGTATCTGAATCTGGGGAGTCCTTCAACCAATTTGTGTCGAGCCAGATCAGTCATGGTTTTGAAGTTGAGATGTGACATTCGTTTATGCCATAACCATGATTTTGTAGATTCGGCCTTAGAAAGTAAGCAGATGGGAGAGGAAGCAATCATATCAGACATTGAAATGGTATAAAGACTGTTGCTGCGAGTGCCGGACATTAGATCGTTCCCTTGTAGATCACGTACGAAACAAGTTTTCTCCCTGAATGCAACTTCTAAGTCACCGTCACAAAACTGACCGACTGAAAAGAGATTGTGACCAAGACCTTCAACATAGTATACACGGCTGATTTCAATATTCCCACTGACATAATCTCCATACCCCATAATAGTAGCGAAGTGATCATTCCCAAATCTGACAGTGCCGATGAACTTTGATACAAAGTTTCTTAACAGTTTGAGATTGCCTGTCATATGTCGGGTACACCCGCTATCAACAATCCAGAGAATGATTTGCACCACCTGCATCACACGAAGGAGACGACGATGGCACAAAGGTAAGGGTGGAACTCGATGAAGTAGTGGGTTTCGGTTGGTTAGAAACACATGATATAATAGTTTTAGGAATCCAAGCAAAATTATGCATCTTAGTTAACCAACGCTGCCACTTCCAACTAGATCGCGCTTTCTTCTTAGTGAATTCGCTGAGTGAAGGCAAGTTCTTAGGATTGCTGGGCTTAACTACAGGGGTAGCAACTACATCCTCAGAAACTACAGGGGGCGTTAATCCTAGCTTAGATTTTGAAGCAGTAGTGGGCCTAGATTTTTTTGCCTTTTTTAAGTTTCTTAAGACGTGTTAAAAGAGAAGTAGCAACACACTTAGAGTGATCACCAGATAGCATAGATTTACGACAAAACACACAAGATGCATTAAACAATAAAGAAGTACGAGGTACATCATTCGTTACAAACAGATTCGGATTACAAGTTGCCAATTCACAATCTAAATCTATAGTAACATGATCATTATTCAAATTCCTAGGGTGAGCTTCTACTTCCATAGCTTTTAAAATTTTGATGCATTATTTGGTGTTTTTGGCTGTTTTTGGCAGTTCAGGTGATAGAAAATGATGAGTATTTACACACTCATCACTCATTATAAGTTTTCTTTTCGCTGGTCACTACCTTTAACCCCCTTACTAAATCATGTTGGAATCCGCTTGATGGCTTCGCACCTTAGGGGTGGCAGTGGTTGAATCATGGGCTTTGGCATCAACCATACCGCTCGGCAACACCATTGCCAGTGTTGCGGCATGGAAGAATCATGGACACCTTCGGCATTGTATACCAAAGAATCATGGATGATTGAGTTGCAAAAACTAGCCGTTGGTCTATTTATTGTTGTGAGGCATTGTTGAATCATTGAATTAGGTATGGTTGCCACTAAAAAAGTATGGTGAGACATGGTTGAATCATGGAATGAGGTGGCAGGATATTATTGATTAGTGATGAACCATGGGGGAGGCATCGAATCATGACTGCCACCCCCGTTACATCTTCAAACAAGAATTAAATAATAATATTTAATCTCCTACCTTAAAATCTTTATCCACTTGAACTAGCATTGTGCCATTTCTTATTTCGTTCCTTATATATTCAAGTATTTTCATAAGCTCCATCCCTTAATTTCGCTAACTCGTTAAACTGCATAAAACGATTTTTACATGCACTTGACAAATTCATATTACATTGTTTCAAAGCCTAATATGCCTTATGTTCAATTTCTATAAGCAAATGGCACTTGATGTGTTATTAGTGGTCTATATATTTATTACCAAGTTATAATATTTATATTTTGCCGAACTAACCTATAGAATTTATACTATCAGGCAGTGTACTCGATTAATATAGCTAGTGGAGTAAGTATGAGTCGTTCGGGTGAAAAATTTTCTAATTGTCTTAGGCGGCCTAAACACTTGTTAACTGAAAAAGACAACTAGCGAGGGGGAAAATGACAAAATTTGCTATCTATGGACTAAGGGTATGTTTGGGAGAGGGCTTATTGGGCTTACGGTGGTTTAAACTTTTAAAATAAACCAGCTTGTATAATAAGTCTCGTTTAGCGTCGAGGCTTATGGATGCTTTTAAAACTATAAACCTTAGCCCAATAAAAAGGCATAAAAATTTTAGACCGGTGTTTTTAAACTATTAATTACTTATTTCTCACAAAAATATCGAACATATACCATAAGTTTATTTAATTATGTCTTTTTTTTAGTAACTTAGCAATAATAAGCTCAAGTCTAAGCTAATTTGCCAAACAAGTTTATGAAAAGACAAATATCAGTTTCGGCTTATAATATAAGCCTCTGTCCCAACTCCAGCTCCAGCCCCAGCCTATTACGCCGAACGTACCCTAAATAGCTTAATAAGGGTCACTTGCATATTTGCATGTATCTTTTGTGGAAAGAAGTTATCAGTTGTAAACAACAAAATCTCGTTTTGTGAATAGTTGTATTGATTTATAATCCAATATAGGTGGTTGAGAGTGTTGGGTTAAGAATTTGACCCAAGCACCTTGACAAGGATTTGAAAATAAAATAGCCTAACTCACTAAGTAATCAAAGCAAAAGGGGGATCAGTGAATGTGTTTGTTTAGAATCCATACTATCTATATTACAACAAACAATATATATATATATAATATATATATATATATATATATATATATATATATATATATATATATATATATATATAGAGCAGAAAATAAACAAAGCATGTGGGGTTATGAGTGAGTTGTTATCCACTATGAGTGGTCCTTCTTCATCTTCCTCTTTTGGAAAAGCACCAACCATCCTTTTGGAATTGTCATAACTGATATTCTCACTTATATGGCAAGTCCTTGTACTTTGCTTTGACTTCTCCTTTTTGGAAGTTACCACTTATATTTATCAGTATGTTGTAGAGATAGTTTCAGGGAGTCAGTGAGTGAATAACTCACTGACTCCATTACCTTCTTCTTTGGCTCAGTGATCATTCACCGAATACCGCCTCACTGAATGATAAGTCTTTCTTCTTAGACTAGTCTGAACATCCTGAAGGTAACTCACTGAGTGACTGTTCACTCAGTGACTTGTTTGATGTTTACGGTTAGTGAGTTAGGCTATTTTATTTTCAAATTCTTGACCCAACAGAGAGAAACTTTTAATACTTTATATATTTGTTGTATGTGGAAAGTTGTAATTTGGGATTAGTAGTATGTTGTTTGACTTAGCCGTAAGTAGATTGAGAAAATGTTTCCTTGGGTTAAGCTAGACAACTAGTATAAATTCTCATATTTTTTTAGAAACATTTTTATATGGTGTGATACTTTATGTAGTCCAAAAACTAATACAAATTCCCATATTTTTCTGTAGAAACTTTTTTAAATAGTGTGATACTTTAAGTAATGCGTTGTCTATTTTTAGTTGCTACAACATTTACATAAGACCGATTCAACACTACAAATAAAAAAATTATTATGTTTTGTCATTTTCAAGTAAACTTTTGTGTTTGTCATTTTCAAAAATTATAAATTGTAGTATGTGTAAAGTAGGATAGTAAAAGGGAATAAAGTTTGACATATTGTTGCTGCCAAAGAACACTTCACGGTCCAGAATCATGACCTTTTTACATTCTCAAATGACAACTATGTAGTCGTTTCTAATTTGGACTTGTTCAATTCATGGAAGTCCAAATTTTCTTTTTTTGAGTAACGTTTTATTCATCTATGTTAAAAAAGAAAAAGAAAGCAAACGGAAAAAGTTTGGACTTGTTCATATCCATGCATTATGCCATTATTCGAACATATCTCATACTCAGATTATAATTCTAATTTCTGACTAAAAATTATGAACATATCTATTAATGGTGTACACAAATTGGGAAGAAAAATAAAACAACGTTGCTTGCTAATTTGGAAACAAGAAAAAAGTTTGCACAATTCCTAAGATTTGCATGAATTGAAGACTCATTTATGACGACCAACTTAGTTGTCATTGAGTATGTCTAGACCAACATAATAAATACGAGTACTTTGAACGAGCTCATACAAGGATATGATAACGATAAGTGCACCGTCACCATCGACATGTGGGATTGTCCTAGCAAAATAGTACGATACAAGGAAGCACATGAAGAAAATGAAGCATAATAACATTGTCGGAAACTACGTTCACGGATGCCCAAAATGTATGTTCGTATGATCATACCGTTCGTAAATGGACACTGTGTTTGCTGATATACGATGTTTGTGCGTCACCAATGTGTATATGTACTCACATTTGCGCGTTTTTTGTTGCATCGTATATGCATGTATCTCTATGCATAGAGCTAATGTGTATATAATCGTTACGTGCAGTGTACCAAGTTATTAACGCAATTGTGTGAACATGGTTTAGTGATCGTTAATGCCGAGTACATTTAATTAGTTTCGTAAAGTACTAGGTACAACACATTTCCTATTTACAATTCGATATCGTGGTTCATTTCTTCTTTGTATTGTTCTTTCATATCTTGGCGATGGAAATGTGCGTTTCTAGCGTCCCTCACTATAAACGTGATTGTGTCTTGCGACATAATATCGAAAATGAATAAGATATTTTGATCGAAAAATAATTTTTCATAAAAGAACCTAAAGAATAGGAAAAAGAATCGGGTTTACATTAACAGAAAAATAATCATTTTTCGGATTTTTTTCCCTATTCTATAATGCAGTTTATGTCATCCTAGTTCTTTGGATTATTTACATGTTTTTTAGAACAATCATTTAAACACATAATTGTTTAATCATCCCTATAGAAGCACAATCCTTTTGCCTTTAATAATCCCTAGCTACTATTTTTAATTCACTCCATTTTGACTCGTTAGAAACATACGTGAAATAAAAAATGGCATCCTTCAACCTTTATTTTCATCCCTGTATCCACTTAATTGGCACTAGTTGCCTAATAAACGCTAACAATGCTACATTTAAGAAACACTCTTGTTAGATAACTTATGTAACATGGATTAATCATTAAATGAACTGAACAAGTTTATAAGACGAATGATGCCTCACCCTAACGCTTAAATTGACGATGCTTGATTGTTAGCTAATTAATAATATCGATGACACTTGATATAATAATATCATATACGATAAAATAAGAAAAATGTGATGGCCAATACTTATACTTGTGAAGTTCTAGTAACATTTCAAAGTACTACTCATTTGTACATACTGATAACTAGCACTTATAAACAAGGATTTTATTGCCCTAGTGTTGTGATAGGAATAAATCAATATTACGAGCAAAATTATGATTTGTTTAATTGAAAGAGTGAAGGTTAAAGTAAGAACTGAAATCAATGTTCTAAAAGGCGTGAGGCGTGGCGTGGCGGCACAGCCACGCCTCAAGCCTTACGCGCCTTTGCGAAGACTTGGCGTTTCTTAAGGCGTGCTTAAGGCGGCAACAAAATATTTATAAATTTATGTATTTATAATTTTGTATCATTTTATAAGAGCAATTTCAAATACTAAAGCCCAAATTCCAAATAGTCAGGCCCAAATACGAGGCCCAAGTAGGTATTAAGTTTTGAAATTACGAGGCCCAAGAAAGAAATAACCCAAATACTTGAAATTCAAGCCCAAATCCATAAATCCCCTAAATGCTTCTAAAAATGGCGCCACGCCTTACCAAAAAGGCGCGCCTTTGCACGCTTTTTCGCGCCTTATTCCACGCTTTTTCACACGACGCCTAGACCTCACGCCTTGGTCCATTTCGTGGCGCCGAGGCCACGCCTCGCGCCTTGGCGACGCCTTGGCGCGCCTTTTAGAACACTGATTGTAATCTTCAAAAAAAAGAAAAAAAAAATCACATTGTTGTATTAGGAGTATATAAGTTTTATTGCAAAACAAAAATACAAGAAAAGTTGAAGGACTAAATATGAAAATAGTAGTATTATTTTGTAAGTCCTCACTCCCCCTTTTTCAAAAAGATGTATAGAAAATTTTTTGTAGATGCTTAAACAATAGTTACTTATACTTGTGAAGTTTAAGTAACATCGCAAATTACAATTCATTAACATTACTGAAGAGACTATCCGTGTTAAATACGAATGGAGGCCACCCAGGTGTGATACATGCAAATATTTGGTCATATGCATGATCATTGTCCAAATAAGGTGGTAAGTCCTCCTGTTGTTTCTAATTCACATGTTGTAACTCCTAATGTGGTTCTGAACAATGATGGTTTCTAAACGGTGGGTACGAAAAAGAAGAAGGGTAAAGCCAAGTCTAGTAATGGTAATCAATTTGTTGGTCCATCGGTTACATAGAAGGCGGCAGCCATTGAACCTAAGAAGGGAGCTAATACTATGGGTGATGCATCTACATTTTCGTCTATGTTGAAGTCTACTGGTTCTACCTCTAAGGAAGGTAATATTACTACATATAATTCGTATGCTGCATTGTTGAACGACGAAGATGAAGATGGAGAACATGTCGCACATGCGAATGAAGAGTCGGCTAACTTGTTTATTTTGTTTCTTGACTGTAAGTGCTTATGGCATGTTATAAGTACTAGTTTTTAGTTATTTTTCAAGCTGCTTAGGTGTCGACCTTTGTTATGTATGCTTTATCGCCCATGTAACAGGCTGAGATATGAGACTTCACCCATATCTTTTGTACTTAGATTTTTTTTTGGAGTAATACATTTTTCGGGTCGTTTTTGACCTTTCACCCAAAAAATAGTAGTAATTCATTTAATTTAAATAAATGAGGTTTATTGTTAAAACTTCATTAAACATATATGAGAAGGTTGTTAAAAAATTGTCAAAAATGGGAACAAATATTAAATCGTATCTATAAAAGATGTAAATTGGTGGGAACACCCTGATCATGAATGCCTTTTAGCAACAACCACATTTATCCATCACACAAGGAATAGCTCCGGCAACTCTACTGGTCTAGTGAAGCATCAACTTGAGTGAACACAAGCAGAGATTAGAACACGTAACCTTTTATCCACAAAATCTCTTAATGGGCTCATGAGGTTAAATCGTATACATCCGAGTTAAAACCCGTCGTCCCTGAATAACATCAATGAGAAAAAAAAAACTTAGTTTGGTTTATTGGAATGAGAATGAAGGAATGGATTTCATTCCCAAAAAATTGTTTGGTCGTTGGGTTTTATTTTGAAATATGGGTATGAAACGTATACAAATAAACAAATCTAATACCCACCAAGAATGGTGGATTTACAAACCGATAGTGATTACTATTCGTATAGGAATTGGTGGGTATGAGATTTGCCTATTTGTATGAGTTTCATACCCATATCTCAAAATAAAACCCACCAACCAAACAATTTATTGGGAATGAAATCCATTTCTTCATTCTCATTCCCATAAGCCAAACGCACCCTTAACTATGTAATTTGAATCTAGGTTCTTCATTAGACTGCGCACATCAGTGATCTTCAGCGACTTTCATTTTGCCTGCAATATCAGTTTTCTCTCTCCGGCGACCTACAGACGACTTTTTACCACATCAAGGCAACCTTCATTTTTTTTTTCAACTTTTTTTAACAAGAAACTTAAATTTCATTAATAAAATAACATTAAAATATTACAATAATAATTAAAATCTATATCAAGATTAATACAGTTAACGGGAGAATACGGTTGATGATTCGGTTGGAAAGACGTCAACGAATCCATAGTAGGACAATACAATCCAGTTGGTGATGAAAAAAGATTGTTGGTTGTTATTATACGATGGGTTGAATGAACGATTTTGATAAAAACATGTTTTGATTTTGTGGTGGTTGTGAATAATATTCAAAACCGGCGGGTCGAAAGCGAATGTTTGGTGATACACCGGTTAACCGGAAATTCGGATCCGGTGTTAAATGCGGAGCGGTTTCACGCATTCGGGATCTTGAGGTTTTAATTTGTAAATTTTTTTATAGACATGGTGAAATGAAAATGAGAAGTAGTTTGAATATTAATTAATTTTTATTTTTTTTAAAGCATCAAAAGGTGACAAATATTTGGATATTTGAAAAGTTTTTGAATTTTTTTGGGTGTGTTAATCGATCGCATGAACTACCAAAACAAAAATAAACGCCGACTGAACCCAAGTCGACTGACACTCCACATCAATACCAACCGAAGCCGACCGATTGGGACTAGGTCGCCGACCGTATTGGTGCGCCTAGTCTTAGCAAGTGAAAAAGTCCAAACTAAATACTCCTTTTAGCCTATCAGGTAACGTGAAGTAAAAGACTTGTAACCAAAAGGACCATATGTGCCACATGTTAAAAGCCTAAAACCACAACCATCTATCAACCTTGGACCCACCGACCAGACAGAAGCCCATATCTCCTAACCCCAGTTCCCTTATAACCTAACTACAGTTAAAAACCCAATCCCATCCTCTTTTAAACACAACCCACCCACTAACAAAAAGGCTAATTCTTAGTAACCGAAACCTTAAAAAAAAACACACACACACACGCGAAAACACACTTTTGTTAAATGGCTTTTTACGTAGACGAAGAAGATATATGGAAATGTTCAAAACATCCATCGAAAAGACGTCGAAGTGGTATATGTCCAACATGTCTACGTGACCGTTTAATCGAGTTATGCCCAGAATGTGCTAATAAACGCCCATGCTCGTGTGATCCACATCTTACAGACTCCACGTCATCCTCTTCATCAAACTCTTCATCGTTTCATGTCTTCCATTTCTCACGCGCTGGTAGTTTACGTGACGGACAAGGTGAAATTGGTCGTGTATCGAATTTGATCGAGAACGAGCCCGCTTTTCGGAGGTCCAGATCGTTAGCGATACCGTTTTTGAGGTCACGGTCTCGGTACGTGACAACTGATCGTGAAAATGATCATGCAAGGGAGAAACGTGTGGCGCAAGTAAGCAGGAGTAAGATTAGGTTTTGGTCGATTTTTAGATCGAAGAAATGTGATTTGCATGGAGGAGAGGATGATCATGAGTCGAATAAAAGCGATGTTTCGGGGTTAACTGAGGATTATTCTAATTCACGGATGATGAGATCGAAATCAGTAGCTGTGAGCAGTAGCCGTGGTGCTGGTGATCATGGGTTTAGTCCGGTTAAGCATAAGAAGTGGTATTTTCCTAGTCCCTTGAAAGCGTTTCGGCAAGCGAAACGCTCTCCGTTGCATAGAGGCTGATTATATATCTAGCAGAAAATGTTGATAACCGACAATACTGATCGATGAATTGGCTATGTTGCAACGTAAAAGGGAAATTACTTAAGTTTAACGTTTTATTTTTATTACTAGCATTTATTCGTGGTATATGGAAAAATAACATGGCAGTGTATATGTTTAGATTTTTATTGGATTTATTAATGGGAACGCGATTATATGAAATAATGTTGGCTTTTAGTTTTATATTGCTTGGAATTTAATTTATATGGATGAGCTAAAAGGAAGTTTGTGTGACGTGGTTGTTACTTATGTTAGTTGTTTGCTATCTTATATCGAATCTTTGCACATTTTGGAACAGGGTTTATGAATATTTTATAAGGAAAGAAATGAGGTAATATTTTTGATTCGATTATGTAATCACACTTGTTCTTGTTCTGCCAAGTATGATTTTGATATGCTGTTAAACAAATGTATTAATTTTTGTTTGTTTATTGTCTAATTTTGTTATTTTATGGCAAATGAAAAATACTTTTAGTTTTTAAAGCTAACTAGGGGGATGTATACACTAAAAATAATTCAGAACAATATAAAGCCAAATGAATAATAGTCAGCAACAAATATGTGGAGGTTAACAACTGGAAATTTTAAATCTAATCTTTGGAGTATTATCAATTACTGTATATTTTGACGACATTTCAATATGTTAGAAATTGGAGATAAGGTATTAAATGTGTGCCTATTTTGACTATAATTAGTAATAAATTGTCATAAAAATGGAGGTTTGGTGGGTAGAAAAACATTTAAGGTCAAAATTATGACATAGAACCTAAGAATGATTTCGATAGTCATAGAGAGGTGGCTATAGCTACAACCAGCTTGTGGTTTATTTGACTTGTGATGATCTAAAATGCATTTAGTTTTAGTTGGAATTCGACCCATTCCACCGTATTGCGTATTCAATAACATCCTCTATTAAACGCAACCATGCGGTGTACTCAATAAGTTTAGAGAAGTAACGTACGTTTTTTATTTATTTATTTATTTATTTAAAGTTTGTCAATTAAATGCACTATATTCAGATAGTACGAATTCAGCTCACTTACATCACGAGTTCCCAATAACAAACATAAACATACAAGAGATAAATTCATATATACTCAAAAGTGGTTAGTAAAAAATGATAAGTATGTTACACTTATCAAAAGTGGTTAGTGAAAAATGATAAGTAAATCATCTAGTTGCGCCAAGTTGCACAAGGTTCTGCAAGGAGTTTTTCAATGTGCACTTTGGTCTATTTGGAAGTGGCGAAATAAAGTGGTCAACACTCACCAAAAGGCTACTGATGGTATTAAAAAGGAGGATATCTTCCCCTTCGTTCAAAGGATATCAAAAGATTGGATTTCAGCCCGTTGCAAGTCGTCCACCCTCAATTCGAGCTGCTGGATCTCTAAGCCTTTTAAGTTATTTCTATAGTTATGTTTTAGCTCTTGTATATGTTTAGTGCTTCTTCAGTTGCCTTCGGGTTGCCCTTTGTTGTTTTTACTTTTGTAGTAGTTTCCTTCTCGGATCCGCTCTTCGAGTGTTAATAACTCTCAGCCTTCAAAAAAAATAATAATAATAATAATAAAAAATGAAAGGATTATTGCCTTTCAAAAAAAACAAAAATAAAAATTGAACGGATTATTTTTAACTTTATTTCTCATTATTAGCCATATATATCAACACTCTTTCTAATAATAGAAACAAACACACATAACAAAGAAAAGAAAACCATAACCGCTATCAAAATGGAAAGCCAATCGATTCAATCTCCAACTTGATGGTATAACGAGTGCTTAGTTAAAAACGAAAACCTAATATCCATTCGTACTTGATTTCAAAGTCAGTGGTTTATGTATCGAACTAGTTTACCGGCATACATATGACATTCTATATTAATTCAATCGACTAGTTGTTCTAAAGATTGTGGATATTATACAAAAATAGTAAGAATTGGCATATATTTTTCATAGTACGCCAAATGCTTGTTAAGGATATAATCTACTTAACATTTTTCAATAACAATACTATGCATTTTCAAAACAAATTTAATAGGTATCATATACTCCATATGTCTTTGCATATTATTTTCTATGCCTTTTTATTCGTAGATAAATATTATCTTGTTTGACTAATAGGCACTAAAATACTCCAACGTATCTTTGACTAGGCTTAGTCATACCTTAACTTTTGTAGGAGTTGTTAGAGAAAAGATCTCAAGTGATAACGAATTGAATTGCACATATGTTGGCGACCCACATGTGATCGTAGCAAACCTGGTCATGTTTAGGTTGGCAATTGTATATTACACTCATACGAAGTACTAGAATAAGTACTAGTCTGATACACACTTTGATCATCCATGGAGCATTTAAGTAACACAAAACTGTCCTAGAAAGCTTATTATGAACAAGAGTAAAATAATAGTTGTGTGGTTTTGACATTGAAAGGGACGCTACATTGTATAGCAAGTAATCACATTGAAAAGCAACACAATAAACGATGCAAGAAGAAAACAAAATGAATGAGGAAGTTGGGACCCCAAGAACATGTACACCGGCCGTCGTGTAGGGACTTCACGTGACCTCATCCCACAGCTCTGCACTGCACTCACACGTGAATCCGTCTTTTTCTCCGTTTCCTCCAATCCTATTCATTCNGCAAACCTGGTCATGTTTAGGTTGGCAATTGTATATTACACTCATACGAAGTACTAGAATAAGTACTAGTCTGATACACACTTTGATCATCCATGGAGCATTTAAGTATTTAAACGCAAAACAGTCCTAGAAAGCTTATTATGAACAAGAGTAAAATAATAGTTGTGTGGTTTTGACATTGAAAGGGACGCTACATTGTATAGCAAGTAATCACATTGAAAAGCAACACAATAAACGATGCAAGAAGAAAACAAAATGAATGAGGAAGTTGGGACCCCAAGAACATGTACACCGGCCGTCGTGTAGGGACTTCACGTGACCTCATCCCACAGCTCTGCACTGCACTCACACGTGAATCCGTCTTTTTCTCCGTTTCCTCCAATCCTATTCATTCGAATGTTTATTTCTCAAAACACGCTTCACCCATCTCCCTTAAAATACAGTACATATTTCTATCTTTAAAACTGTATTTGTCACAAGTGGTTTTGAAGAACCCTAGAGATTAACAGTTGAGTAAAACTTAGTACTAGTAATTTATACTGTATTATGTTAAGGACATAAAGATTATGTTAAAGACTGGTTGACACATGCCCGGTTGATCGTCCTGCTAGAGTAAAAGTTATGCTAACATTAGTATAAGTAGTAGTCCGTAACATAGCTAAATATGCGGGGTATCAATATTCATTGTTCAACAAATTTAAATTTACTAGGAAGTTAAGGAAACTTGGTATTATGGTATATATATGAAATCCGTACGAGACAACGATTCAAACTCGATCTATAGGCTCTGTAAATAGTCTTTAGGCTTTAGTTTTGGAGATTCTTCTTTGTAGGTTCAGAAGTTGTAACTTGGTGATCAAGTAGTATTGAAGCTAAACAAATGAGGAAATCCTTGTATGTGTTGTGCTTGCGTCGATTTATTCTTTGCCTCTTTGGGTTCTTTATGGTCGTTTTATTTTGCTTTGTGTTGGAACATCCCGTTCAACAGATGGTGAAATAAATCTTACAACCTACAAACATAATATGAAGTGTCCATAACGACCATATACCGTTGACCAACCGCATTAAATACTCATAACGACCATAGACCACTGATCTAGTAAAACTCAGTAAAAGATATGCAAAAACAACTTTTCTTCGGAATCATTCATTTAATGATTTCTCCATACGTAGTAGCGATGACCGCAATGATTTCATACGGCTTCAATTCCGTTCGATTCATCATGAACAACACTGACAACACAAATTTTGTCTTGAATGATGGCCTCTTTGTACAGCCCAAGAATTTGTCGGTAATCTTTTGTACTAATCCGCATCAACAATCAAAGAAATTCTGAAAATTTAATTTATAGGAATGTCCGTGATATATTTATGCAAATGTTGCAACTAATCAGGCTATAGACCTCCCCTTTAGAGCACCAGGTGTCTTGACACCAAGTTAAAGTTCAGGCCCGGATCTTGGCATGTGCAAGCTGTGCAATGGCACAGGGCCTCAATTTTCTTAGGGCCTCCAACTTTTAAATCTTAATATTAGTATAAACTCACTTTTGGATGTTTCAATTCAATTAAAACAATGTTTTATGAAGAAATACGCTTAACCATGGTCGAAACTTAAAACTTTAGTCACAATAGTGAAACAGCAATCAAAATTTTGTCTGTAACGAAGTTAAGTATGGAGGGGAGCTTTCCATCGGAGAAGATGACGCAAATCCCAAAAATTTTGTTTTTATCTGGTAAAGTTCAAGTTTGACCCTTCTAGTTTATAGCTTGACAACTAAGCCATTATTTAAAAGTATTTTGTTTAGTGGAGAATCACTTTGCTGAAAAGTAAAAACCAACTCAAATATTTAATAAATGTTGGTATTTGGTCTTAGACACATTATTTTGATATAAATTGCCACTGTTTGAGTGTTTGATGTCATAACTTATAATTTATTTATTTATTTTTAAGCTATAACAAGAAATACTATGCAAATCTAGTCAATTTTTGGGAGTTATATATATGTTTCAAAAGTTTTACAAAGACTCAACGGATTAATATTTGAAAGAAATACAATTTAAATTTGAAAAAAGAAATATTACACAAATTTACCAAAGACTTGATTATAGATTCTAATGCGATAAATGCATAATCAAGTTAAGTAAATAAATTTATATTGTACAAGGGCCTACCCTGTAACATGGCACAGGGCCTCCGAAATCAACGAGACGGCCCTGTTAAAGTTTAACTCACTGTCACGTCAGCGCCACATGAGTTTTAACCTTTTCATCTTAACTAAAAAAAACACCCCTTATCATAACTCACCTTCACTCAACTTCAACTCAAATATTTTCAAATTCAACCATAAACTTAAACTAATATTTCATTAATTTAATAACTAACATAACATTTCAAACACGAATTACATTAAACATTAAAGTGAAAACATGAAATACGTAGTACGATTAATACAAACAACGATACGGTAATGAAAACAAAACTACAAATTAATAAAAGGAATCATCTAAGACCCGGCCCTCCTCACTCGAAGTCGAAGACTCTGATTCATGAGGGCCTAACCCCATTTCCTATCGGTATTCTACTTCTCTTTGTTCCCTCTCCCTACGAGCAACTGCCTCACGTGCTTCGGCTTGTTCAAACTCTCTGAATACTTTTTCATCTTGCTCCAGTTTTCGGAGTTGTTCATCAGTAAACCCATATGGATTGGATTGGTATTCCACTGGTGGATTGTTGGCCGGTTCATTCTCAACTGGGAGTATGGGAAAGAGAACTTCCGGTGGAGAGTTTTGTGGTTCATTTTCATTTGAGAATACTGGAAAGAGATCTGCAGGTGGAGTGTTTTGTGGTTCATTTTCATTTGGCAATATCGGAAAGAGATATTCCGGTGGAGTGTGATAAACAGATTCATTATCCGGTGGACTAGGGAATTGTTGAGAGAAATCTTCGTGTGACATTGTTGATAATCCGTGTGTGAGTTGTATGTATGAGTTATGTGTGAGTTGTAACATCCCGCCTTACTCAGCCCACAATATTGTCCGCTTTACCCGAAGGCTCACGGCTTTGCTTTTGTGGCCTACCTGTAACTTCCCGGCATGGTCACCCATGCCAGTTGTGCTCTCACATGAGCACGCTTAACTGTAACTTGCTATAACCATTAGACCACAAAGCGCGTTGTCTCTGATAAGGCGTATGTTATCCTTATATACCCAGCATCACTCCAAGACACAGCCGATGTGGGATTTGCCTAGGGTGTAACATGAGTTGTGTGTGTGAGTCGGATATTTATAGGACCATTTCTTGAAATTTGAATTTGAGTTTAAATTATTTAAATTTTGAATAAAGCCCGCTCACTTAAATTTGAATTTGAATTCTAATTAAATCCCGCCCGTAATTTGAATTTGAATTTTAAATTTTAAATTTGAATTTCAATTTTAAATTAGAATTTGAATTATAAACAGCTATAAATAACATACGATAACACAGTATTTTTCACACACTTCTATATCTAACCATTTTACAAAATTGTTCCATAGTTCAAACATTTGAGATGAGTGCTTGTTGGTCGAAAGAAGAAGAAAAATTGCTAGCTGAAGTTTGGATTACAGTTTACCAAGACATCTACAATGATACCTCATTTTGAAATCAGGTTGTACACATGTTCAACAATCAGACTGTGGGTCACAATCATAACAAACATATGGTTGTTGGTTAATGGACATTACTTAATTGTGAATGTAAAAGATTCAACGCTATTTACGATCATGTGCGGCGTAGAAGGGAGGTAAATGCCAGTGATCGTCTCAATAATGCAAAAACCATTTTTGAACAACACTTTGGTGGGAGAAGCTTCAAATATGTTCACGTGTGGGAGGTTTTGAGAAACCACCCCATATGGCTAGTTTATGGTTAACGGTGTTTTCGTATCGTTATTTTACGTTTCTATGTTTTTATTGTGTTGTATTGGATTTTGAATTTTAAATTAGAATTTGAATTTTAAAAACCAAGGGGGTGTTTTGGATTTTTTTTGTTTTTTGAATTCAAATACTAAAAAACGTTCCAGGGGCAAAAGTGTATTTTTTTTTAATTAAAACCACGCTTAACGCTGTGCTATTGGGTTAATGCAGCGCGTTAACGCAGCAACATGGTGTCTTAACGCGAGCATTAACGCAATAAAATGATGCTTTAACGTGGGTATTCGGCTAACACACTACCAGAGCATCGCATCTACAATGTAACCACTATTTGTACTTTTATGCACTAAAATAGAGAAATGATACATGGACCTAATTGTGGACCTAATTATGGACCTAAAAGTATGTGGCATGATCCTGATGGGTTGTAAAATAAGTGGGCCCTGTCTTTAGCCATCAGGATGATGCCACGTGTTTTTAGGTCCATAATTAGGTCCACGATTAGGTCCATGTATCATTTCTCACTAAAATAATGCAAAAGTGCCAAATTTAAGTTGGCTTAATGGAACCAAAATGTACCCTAGTTGTCAATTATTCCATTTATATGTATGTATAATTTTCTTTTTGCTATCTGTATACTAAACTTGATTTTTTGAGCATTTTGTGTACTTTATAGCCATTTTGCCCCTTATTTTATTAACATGAGAGGGGCAAAATAGTTATAAATTACACAAAAATTCCCAAAAAATCAAGTTTAGTACACATAATAGCAAAAAAAAATTGTTTGATAAATATAAAAGAAAGTGATGACAACTATGATACATTTAGATGCCATTATCCCATTTAAGTTTGTAACCAGCATCTGTACTTTTATGCACTAAAATAATACTCCATCCGTCGCATATTTATAGTCCATATTTCCTTTTCGGATTGTCCCAAATTAATTGTCCACTTTCCAAAAAAATAGATAAGGAATATAGATCAAGTTTACTATATTAACCTTATTGGGTTTATTATTACAAACTTTAAAGAAGTTATAAATTAACTGGTTAAAGGTAAAACTGTCTTTTGTGCAAAAAGTAAGAAAGAGAAAGCTGTAATGATGATGTTTTCTTAAACTTTGTGTTTTTTGTCTGTAGACAATAATTTTGGGACGGAGGGAGTACTAAACATTGCAATAATTTCGGGCATGCTTGGTTGAGGGTTATGAAGGGTGAGAAATGTGAAAGATAATGAAAAAAAGGAGTTTGCTAAGTTGCTAGAGTATAATGAAATGACCCATTACTAAATAGTGGGTAATGGGCCATTACCCAATAGTGGATAATGGGCCATTACCCAATAAATTGGGAGAAATGTTTTTCTTTCTCTTTCCATTTCCCTCACCATTATCATTGTCTTTCCTTTTTCTTTTTCCAAGTTTGAACCAAGCACACCATTAGTGTGGTGAAAAGTAAATCAAACAATAATATTATTTTTAGTGTTATACTGTTCATCACATCAAAAGGCTATTTACTCTGTTCTTAAATATAAGTCCATTTTTACTTTTTAACACAATTTTGACATAAAACTTTTTTGTTTATATCATATAATACTAAATGAAAACTATATCAATGAAATACATTTAAACTCAATCGTATTATATATTTTGCAAGTATTATATAATACACGATATTTAAGGTTAAAGTTAAATTTAAAAACTTATGTGTTAGGACGGAGGGAGTACTATTTATAACATTTGAACTATTACTTTTGAGCATATCTCCTATATGCATATTAGAAACCTAAAATAAGTTGGTATAAAGTTTATTTTTATAAACTTTTCATTGACAACTTAAAAACAAGTTTATATCGATACAAATTATACAACATTAGACGAGTACCCGTGCATAGCAACGAGATTTTATAACGACAGATAGCTTTAGTGATAAAAAAGGTTTACAGGTTATAAACGAAAAATAATAAAAGTTTGAGGATTTGGGGATTATACATAATATTTTGAAACCTAGTTCGACCCGGGTGGTTCAACCGGTTGAAACATTCCGGTTGAAAAATGGGTCAATTGAAACCGGGTCAACCCGACGGATTGGGTCGAAAAAACGGGTCAAATTAAACCGGGTTAACCATCGGGTTTGAAGCATCCCGGGTCAACCCGGTTTTCAATGTGTATTAGTAGTTTCCATTTGAAACATATGTTTTCAACATTTCTTTTTTTAGTTTCAACTTTTCACTTTTCATTTTTTGGGTTTTCCTATATATATATATATATATATATATATATATATATATATANCATATTATAACAATATGAACAATAGCCACAAAGATCTCAACAAAGCAATAACACAATGATATAATGTAAGTATAAAGTGCAAAGCGGACCTAGGATTTTAGAAGGCGCGGGGCAAAATTTTTTATTTTTTGATAAAATTCGTCATATACTTTAATAAAAAGGTCATATTTTTTTTTACACTAAAAACTAAGGTTTTTACATTTTTGGCTTCAAGGTGGGGGCAATTTGATTTTTTTGCGGGGTGCACTTTAATAAAAAGGTCCAAAACAAATTTTTTTTTACACTAAAATCTAATATTTTTCAGCGAATCGTGGAGGACACCGCCCCCCAAACTCAACACTTGGGTCCGCCCCTGCGGACACGATGATTTATAGTCGTTTAGTCACGCAGCTTCTCTCCGCCCAACTCCACTCTCCGAGTACCCAACTCGAGAGTTACTTCGCTAGATCAACAAGCTCCTTTATTCGGCATTGGTTTTAATCATTTTTATAATTGAAGCATTGGTTTTAGCTATCGCCAATACGTTTGTTTTCTGTATGGTTCTTGTTTAAAAAAGACATTGGTGTGAGTTCTTTTGTACAAACAAGATAATTAATAATGGATCTCAATAGAATCCACTTGAAACTATAACCAAGGGGCAGTCAAATGATATCCCAAGACTATTGATACTTGTGAACAACTAGGTATTACCAATTTGTCATCGAACAATTGTACTGAAGCTATGTAATTTAACCTATGCTTTGCTAATCTTAGCAATTTTGAAAACTAAACCTTGTACTTGAACCTATATCAATCAAAATTATCCTAAACGCACTCCAAGTATACTTTATCATGTCGAATATTGGATCAATCCAATATTGGGAATAACTATGACTATCATATATTATTACACATCAAATTTGTAAACATTCCCCAATCTTGTAAACAAAGCCAAACTTATCCAACCCATTATCTTCCTCTCAAAACTATCAAGATCATTGCGCACGAGGCAGTCCATCTCTTCACCGAAATGGTAGGTCCTGAGTGGGTTAATTAGTTCACTAAGGTTTAATGTAGTAGTCTCGATTCTAGCTGGCTTGGTCCATGGCCATTTAGTTATTGTAAAGGATTGTGTATCTATTGTCTTAATCAAGGCCAAAAATTTTTAGATCGTAGTTATAATGGTGGGATACTACACTACTACAGTGTGTGATTTAGTCAATTTGGTTGGCTGCACGGCTTCCACAATGTCAATTTGTAGCATCAACGTGTATTTGTAATCTTTTTAGTTTGTTTCCTTCACACACGATGGCATATCATCGACATAAGAATTTTAATCATGTGATTGTTTATAGTTGATAATCAAATTGTTTCATTAGAAATATAAATGGTCTCCTTTAAACGAATTGCTATATTGAAACTAATTAGGATAAACAAGGTTGAGTTTGAGTGTTCGACATGAGCTACTACATTTTACATGCATATGAAGCAGGGTTTATAAAAAGGCCTATGCATGGATTGTATCGTAAAATACTATCAACTGTTTTATTCACTTGTTACAGTTGTTGTGGTGCAGTGTCATAGTGGTAATGCTTCAAGTTATAGGAGCAACAAGGTTACAAGGAGGAGCATTATAAATGTCTTTTTACTATCCAATCACAGAACCAAATGTGTTATATTTAAACTTGACTAGCCAAATGGGGAAACCAAACAGTAATTAAAGGATGAATTGGGTAATCTTGATATACACCATGTGGTCATGGTGAGAACCACATATTACAATGTTGTTTTAGACTTGTTTATTCCCAAGTTTCATGGAACAACTTCGGACACTATACGGTATGAAACAAGCAATAATGATTACACCGTATGTGATATAAAAACTTAGTATAAACAAGTAACAGCCACTGTAAGTCTGTAACTACCACATTAGTTTAGTACTTTGGGGAAGTTATTTAATTAAGGGATGCAGATGCTCATGTGATGTGGCGTGCTACTTTCATATTGGGCCGAGCCTGGCTATCTTGTCTTGCAATTTTGCTAGGCTTTTTTTTACCTTACACACTTGTTCGTTTGGAATTTGCATTAAGTAAATGATAGATGATTTAATGCAAACAACTTCTATTTTATCATTTTATACTTAGTCATATTTCTTTATTAAGTCATTTACAAACGATTTTTATATAACTTTTTAAAATCATTTTTTTTTTTTTTTTTTTTTTTTTTTTTTTTTTTTTTTTTTTTTTTTTTTTTTTTTTTTTTTTTTTTTTTTTTTTTTTT